>JARFNW010069359.1:0-10000 GCA_031763155.1 Dirona albolineata | reverse complement strand
GTACAGACTATAAACCCATCTTTGTCTTGAGAAAAGGAGCTAATGTAGCCTTATGTTGAAAATAAGAAGATGAATCCCAAAAGTGGATTAGAAAGATACGCAACCTGGAAGGGGAAAGTGGAGAGGAAATATATAACAACATGGTTTGGGAAATTAAGACGCAGTGCATCTCTGATTAGTTTCAAGGATTTTGAATATCAGTTTGTACTGACTGATTGAATTAAAATTTTCTGTTAGCAAAGTAAAATGAATATTGCAGCTTGGGCTATTTTCCTGATCTCTGAAATATGCGATATCAGTATGAGAAAAAATAGCTTTTCAATAGCGGAAATCACTTGGATTGAAAAACACAAAGGCATTCTGTATTTGGAAATAAGGCGGCAAAATGCCAAAAGATTAGGAATTTACCTTCTATCTGAAGGGCATCTAAGTTGATTTCAAAATTTCATCAATTTTGGTGCGTCCCAAATAGTGTGGTCAAATTGTGGGAAAAAATAATCTAAATCTAAATCCTATTTGTTTAGGTGTAGAAGATGTTATAAAGTCTGCTCTGGGAGCTATCATAGAACAGCATGTTTAGAATAATCAGTTGAGTTACAAGAGGGAAATAGTATTTTATTTGGCATGAATTCATTTCACTGTGACATATCCCTATCTTTCAATGGGAAAGTGAATGCTATTATCAAGACAGGAGAAGTGACTTTAAAATGTTTGTTTGTTATCTGTTCCATGTAATACAGTAATTAAACAGTGTAGGGACCAACTCTGGGTCTGGCCGAGGACAGTGTACAAGGCAGAAGGCATCGATGCGCAGACCCAGCTACTAATGTATCCAGGCTAAGCGCAAGTCTGTGTCCACTAGTACACATGGCCTGGAAAATCTATGGATCAAGATGTCTAAGGCAAGCAGGGTATCAGCCCACTGTGCCAATAAACCTTGTTTGGTACAAGAAGCAATACCACACTGTTAAATATTACTCATATCAGAACCAGACAATATGATATTGTAGCCTCAGGTGTTGCCCAACAGTCATAGAAACTGTGGAAACTTTACCAAAGAGGCAAATTGTTGTTAGGTACCCAAGAAAAATAATCTGACAGCAGTTTTAGTCAGTACTTACTCCAGTTGTTAACATAATTTTTCCTCAAGGTTTGCACAGATCACAATTGCACAGGCATCAGGCTTGAGTGGAGGGATGTCATTTTTCAATCGTGGCTTATTTTATCACAAAATTTAAAATATAGAGTATTATTAGTTAGCTTTAATGATTGCCAGCATAAAATGATTAAATTTAAGAAACATACTTTATATTTTCACTCAAGTCATTGCTTCAGCAGGTCATTATTGCTGTTGGGTTTGTCAATAAAGTCTGTTACCGATGCAGTCGCTTGCATTTTAAAATAGTTTGTTGCTCTTAGAAATGTTGAAAATGATATTTATAATAAATAATCTTGTTCGCAGGTCCCAGTAAATTTATCCTGATGCGTCCAGGAAAAGCGACGAGAGTCATCGAAGTGCCAAAAAAAGAAAACGACCCCAAAAATAATACAGCAGAGGGGGGTATTGCTACGGACAAAAATACTTGTGCTAAGTCATCCCCCTCCGTCAAACGGGGACAATACGACAGACAAATTGCCACATCGCTGTCTTCCCCGTCTTCCGTTTCCAGGAAGATGATTTACGAGGAGAATTTGAAAGAAGACGTGATATGCATGGAAACCCTTCATCACCATTCCTCCATCAAGACATCCAGAAGTAGCAGTATAACCAGTGAGCATCCTCTACTTCTGGATGAAGATCGTTTATCCTTGCAGTCCAGCAGTGATTGCGTTCTTATCGAGGGTAGCGGTGACGGTAGCCACAAACGGGACAGGAAGTTTGCGTTAGATTTAGATTCGATTAATTTGAAGAAGAAAAAGAAACGGACATCCAGCAGCGCTAGTTGTGGCAACGCAGCACAAAAGAAATCACAAAGAAGGGGGAGTAATGGTAAGAGACGCAGTAGTAGTAGTGTTCGGAGTGAGGAAGGGGGCGTGTCTCCGTGTAATCACAACGTGGCGGTAGAAGTCAACGTCAGCTTCTCCAAGTTCTTTCATGTCGATGTGGAGCGGTGCGGCGGTAGCGCCTCGACCGTCCAACCAGAACTTCACCCAGGAGAGGATAACTGTGAATCCATGGTAGATAAATCATCCAGGAAAAATTCAGCTTTGGATTTATATGGTGACAGTGGTGATAGTAGAAGTGGTGGTAGCAGTAATGGTAGCGGTGGTAGCAGTAATGGTAGTGGTGATTCTAAGTATGATGTCACTACTTGTACCGCCGATAGCAGTAGTAGTTGTGACATAGGAAGCGACGGGGTTGTGAGTGATGTGGGTGTATACGACAGGTGTTTGTTCAACTCGTACTCGAGAAATCCGGAGGTGGATGCAAGTGTGTCTGAGAACAGCAGAAAAAATCCGAATCGGATTAGTTACCCTCCTTCTCTCCTCCATCACGTCGCGTGGGACGATTCTTTACGACGGAAGGAAAGTAAGAATTGTTGCCATACGGGGAAGAACGTTAGCCGCTTGTGATGACGTGTGACTGTGTGGCCGTGTTGTCGCAGACAGGCGGTGAATTCAGGAGCAGGTGGCAGATGTGACACTCAACTGGTTTTGGGTTCTTTATCTTTGTGAAAATAGCATTTACGTAATGGGTGCAATGTATGATATTTAATATAGCATTTACGTAATGGGTGCAATGTACGATATTTAATATTGTTTATTTATGGACAACTGAGAGGATATAACATAATATATTATTATAATACAGTGAAGTTTCTGTTCTCAATAATTAAGTCAATGCAGTTTTTGTGGGGGAGACTTTTAAAAAATATTTTTGAAATGCAAGTCCTTGTTTTAATATATTATATGTCAACTATGATTTCCTTCCTGGGATTGATAAAGTATGTATCTTATCTTGTCTTATCTTATCTTATCTTATCTTGTCTTATCTTATCTTATCTTGTCTTATCTATCCTATCTTATCTTATCTATCTTATCTTGTTTTATTTTATCTTATCTTATCTGCAATGGGAGTTTGCCAACAAATTGGAAATGGGAGTTGCGAATTGCATGCCAAATGTGTTTCACGACTTCATGATGTTTTTACTCAGGTTGTAGTTGGATTTGTTCATTGTGATTGGATGTTCCGTCTAAAATACTCTCACATGTCATGTTTGTTAATTGATCTCGGCCTTTCACTTTTAACCCTTACACTGCCACCAGTTTTTGACCCTAATTGTACCCTGGTTGCCACCCCATTTCTTAGAAAATCTGACAAAGTCACTCAATTTCTTGGAAAATCTGACAAAGTCACTCAATTTCTTAGAAAATCTGACAAAGTCACTCAATTTCTTGGAAAATCTGACAAAGTCACAAAATTTTTCGGAAAATCTGGAAATTATCAAATCATAACTCATAAAAACTGAAAAAGATATCTTGTTAAAAATTGCTCACCACTTACTTTGAGTAGACTTTGGTCGGAATCTGAATTCCGAGGTTCATTTACATGGAAACAAGTAATGGTAATGGTAACGGCCAGAGAAAAAAGCGTAGAGATGGGTGACAAATGATGAAAATGGGCTATAAAAAAAATTATATGGAAAGCAAAAGTAGCAAAAATAGCAAAAGTGCTAATTACATATAATACTCTATATTCCCACTTACAGCAAAAATAGGCTGGCTACAAAGATAAACCATTCAGGCGGACAAATAGAAGACTGTATGTAGTTTTCCTAATTCAGTTTCTATGTTCATTACACAGAAGGTTTTGTAGCCATGGTAACCGGAATACAGTGTAAAGACTCGACATTTGTCAAACGGTGGCAATGATATGGGATGAAATAGATTACATTGAGCAAAAAGGTAAACAAAACACATATCAATATCTTTGACTTTATTTTGAATTTCATCATCTGTGGATCAATCTTACAGATTTTATTTTATATATATATGTTATGTCACAAAAATGCTTTAAATCAAAATCAATGCACAGTCTCACCTTTTCCAATTTGCTGTCAAAGACTGCATTCAATTTTGCCTTTTGATGTAATAATAAATTGGCATTTATATAGCGCTTATCCACGATCATCACCATGCTCTAAGCGCTTTACAACAGTACAGTGGTATATTTACCCCGGGAAAGCAACGGAACACTCAATACTTAATACGCCACACGCTGCCTGTTGTTAGGCGCGAATACAATGTTTGGACACGGACAAACGCTGCTTACAACTGAGGAAAAAGTCATCATAGAATTTTTGTAATTTTTAGAAGCAACACTTCTTACAATAGTTTAGTTGAATAGTGTTAATCTAGAATCATTCCGGATTGTAAAATGTTGTTTTTCAGATTGTTATTGGTAGAGATTATAAAGTAAGAAATTATATTAGAAATTTGAATTAGGGATCAATCTTAGTAGATCAAGGCACTTCACTGGACATGCATGTTATATATTATTATATGAAAGATAAGAGCTCGCAGAATTATTTGTAGCTTAAAAGAAGAAAATCGTTTTAAACTACATTTAATTTTGGTGTGCTGTCTTCCAAAATTACAAATTTTCCTCGCACAATATTACGATGGTATTACCTGTGGTTGGTGAAGTGGTTGTTTTTGTCATTTGTCATGTCTCACAAACTTGGATTGGAAATGATTCTGTATTTGTATTGATTTTAATTATAATGCATGTGATTGAATTCAGTATTTTGATTACCTTCTATATGATTTTGTTGTTGCATGATATTAATCGCTAGTAACGTTAGAGTCTGCCAGACTGAAAGACTTGTGTTGGAGAACGCTGGGGGAAATCTTGAGCTGCTTTCAAGAGCTACGTCAGTATCATGCCACAAGTACCTACCTTCTAAGTCACAATTTATTCGTTTTTGAGAAAATCAGGGGAAAAAAAACTGTATTCATGACATATATCGATAGTCAAAATTTTCTGAAGAGTTTATTTTCAGTACAGAGGAACATTCACTTCACTTGTGTGCGGATGTGGGACAAACTCAAGTTTATGTCATTTTGAATGAAACAATTGTCTAAATCAAAACTATGATAACTTGGGCAATTGTGATTTTTTATTTTAATCGTTGGAATGGAATATATTGAATAGAAACAGATCTACTTACGCCTTTTTTATAGATCATGGTTGGATACATATATCCAAAACACAAAAAAATCGATTTACGGTAGATATTTGTGGACTGACGCTAACAAAGTGTTGTGGTTTTTTAACAATCTTTTTATTTTCTTGGAAGCAGGTCAGGCCATTCCCCTATGGTATTTTAGTGCGCACTATTCTTGCCTCTCACTCTGGCGTCTCGTGTCATTTTGTTCATGGACTTGTACATAAAATCATCAGAACTTTGTCATATCAACATGTATTTCATGAAATGATGGGGGCAGTGCAAATAGGGATCAACTGCAATACTGTATGTAATTTATATATGTATTACAATGTAAAGGAATTAATGTTTGAATAATTCATATTAATAAAGAATTTATGTTTTAAATTTTTTTAATATAAATATGATATAATGATAAATTCTACATATATATAATATTTACATTTTGACATTTCATATTTACATTTTGACATTTCATATATATACATTTTGACATTTAATCACAGAATTTTATCTACCAGTAATAGTGTCTATAGCAGTTGTCAACCTTTAAGAGCCCCACCCATAACCTACACACATTCATACATAGCCAGTGCTTGGTTTGGTTCCTTGAAGTGGGCGGGTTGGCTAGCGTCAGTGGGTCATTTTGGGATAGATCAGCCAGGGATGTCATCAATTTGTAGTAAACTATTCACTACAAGACTTGATATATTAAAAATGTCCAGTTATTTTTTTTTCCGGGCTCAGTCAGAATCTCTGTGCTGGTCTGTCATGGATTGATGACTTTCCCAGCTGTTAGCTGCTGCTGCTGCTACCTTTTTCCTCTCTTGGATCCACTGGGGTAATTGGTATTGGTCACTGAACCAGTGGCAAAGGCATCCAGCCACCACACCATGAGTCAACTGTATTACTGACATGTTAGAAAAATCCAAAACATCCTTTTATGCTACTTATTTCCAATCCTGAAATCCACTGGGCTAAATACGATGTAAACTGTGTTGGTCACTAAGCCAGGGCCAAAAGTTTAAAGCCACCATGTCTCTGAATCACCTGTATTGCTTTCATGGATGGTACGTACAGTATAACATAAGAAAATCCAGGTTGCCGCATTAGAAAAAAATCAAAATAATATGATATATATATATTATGTATATTTATATAGTGCTTATTCACGATCATCGACATGCTCTAAACGCTTTACGGTAGCACATGATTTTATAATTTGCCTGAGGAAAGCAACGAAACAATCAATACTTAATACGCCACACGCAGCCTGTTAGGTGCGAATACAATTTTTGGACAATGACATCGCTACTTACAAACGAAATAGCCTCGCATTTTGTGGACTTTTATCTAAACGTTTATGTACAGTGTTTGAATTATGTTACGGACTTGCGAAATCCCACGAGACGTGGTCTCCAAGTAAAGAGAAGAAGAAGATCCAAAGAAAAAGAAATGATGTAAACATAAACAATGAATAGTGGGGGGACAGGACTCAGGACAGGACGGGACACCGGACAACTTTGCAATGGCAGCTTGGTTTGGCTCGTCAGACAGTGGTGATTAATTTTAACCGACTAAAGAAATCAGTGTTTGGTCTTTTATAATTAATAATCACCACCTGTCTGACGAGCCAAACCAAGTTGCTGGTGCCAAGTTGTCTGGTGTCCCGTCCCGTCTGGTGTCCTGTCCCCATTCTATAGTATGTTGTTGAGTATAATATGTTATAAAACACGAGTCATTCAGTCAGATTTTAAGGCAGAATAGGTCTTTCATTATATTATAGATAATACTGTTTCAAATCATAGGACAGGCGACTGTCTATTGCACTGGTCTGGTCGTTGTTATAACTTTGATGAGCTGTTCTTGTAATAATGTCATTGGTTGTAGTTCCTTGTTGATATCTTGTCGTATGGTAATGTAATTAAAGTATACGTCATTTACTTGTTGTTTATGATTGCAGTATAAATTACCATTATAACCTGAATTTTAAGATTATATTATTATTAGCCGTGGCACAGAGTTGACAGGAGAAGGTGACATTACATTATATTAAAAATGCAATTGAACGCAGAAAAAGTCCTCACGTAAAAAAGTAACAGATTTATAAATCTTGTGCACAAAATATGATATGTGTTACCACCTCTTTAAATACTGTAGGTCTTGAATTTAGTACTGATTATATTGCCCCAACATTCTTTTTTGTGAAATTTTCTCAGGGGTTTAGAAATAAACTCCATTATTTTAGAACATGTCGTGTGGACATTTGAGATAAAATCAAGGTTACATTATAATTCCTACTTAAATGAGCGCTACTGATGTAAAATCCATCAATCTGTATTTGTGTGCAGGGCGGATACAGTCTATAAACCAATCTTTTTTTTTTGGTTTTACATTTACTGTAACTTTTTTTTACTTTTGTATTTTAATGTAACAATGAAAGAGGTTTTTTTTTTACATCACAATAGATAACATTAACATAAACTGGATTAATCAAGTTTATCTTCAAAACTGTTGTAACTCAACTTTGGATAGTTTTTCACCGAGAGAGAGTTTAAACATTGTGCTACGGTGCTCATTTCGTGGAAGTGGCATTCCTGAAGCGTTCAGACTAAGAGAGTTGTGATACAATGAAGATATATCGTACCTTTGACTTGAGTGAAAAATAAATCAGTTTTTTGCTTCTCCTGAAAAGTAGTGGTTTTGAGATACGATAGTTTTACACCGTATGGACGATCTTATCTTGCGGCACCTTTCAGTGTTGGGTAGGAAGGAGAGTTTATATGGGACAGACATTAACAAGTATAATTGTGTTTAAAAGGATTAATCCAATCTCACATTTCTATTTCACGGTGGAAGAAAACAAAAAATAACTTGTTGGTTTTGGTTGGTTTTTAAAAAAAAATCATTTACTGCCATGATAAAAAAAAAAGCTTCTTGTTTCTATCTGAATTTTAGACATATTCAATGTCAGCTGGTATTTTTGTAATCAAGTAAAAATAGATAGATTATAAATGATCATTTGGAGATAAAAAACAACTTTACTTTCCTCAAACATCCACAACTTCTAAAAATTCTAGATATTTTTCGGAAGTACGTAATTAGAAAATATTCCATCATTTTTGTACAGACTCGACGCATAATGTGTGTTGATGAGAACAAATTGTATTGCTTTTCTTGTTTCATCATAATTCTTACTATCACTGATGTGAAATCGAAATCAAAATAATGTGATCTGTCGCAATAAACATTTATTTGTATCGAGAGTATCTTTCAATTCCAGAAAAACTCAAAAAGTAATCCAAGGATATTTGTAGCCAAGGAGTAACCCAATGATATTTGTAGCCAAGGAGTAACCCAATGATATTTGTAGCCAAGGAGTAACCCAATGATATTTGTAGCCAAGGACTTTGATCTCATTGTATTGGCTTGTCTTGCTTTTTGTTTTACTCTCACATTTAAAAACAAAATGTTTTCATTTCTGTGTCTTGATCCTGCCAGTATGTTAGTGTGATTAGCCTAACAGGCCCTAACCCCAACCCTGACCATGACCCTGACTCTAACCCTGACCCTAACTGGCCCTAACCCTGAACCTGACCCTAACCCTGACCCTAACCCTGACCCTAACTAACCCTAACCCTAACAGGCCCAGACCCTAACCCTGACCCTAACAGGCCCTAACCCTATCCCTGACCCTAACAAGCCCTATCCCTAACCCTGACCCTAACAGGCTGCTTTTTGCTCTCAAACTGGATGTGGCCAACCACATCGTCAGCACAAATACCAAACCGTGTATATATGTCGTTGAATCAAAATTTTACAAAGCAGGAGGTCGCCCTGCAAAGTTTGGTAAACAGTTTTAGAGTTGCACACCTTGGTCTTGTGACCAATTGGGTCCTTTCAATGCTATTTTTAGCACACACTGTAATTTACAGGACAGAGAGAAAGATACAAATGCTTTTGATACAACAAAAAGGGAACCAAAATATTTTTTTGGGGACTTAAACGGTTTGTCATTTTCACTGACTAATATAGCAATCAAAACAACTACAGGCTATTACTTTCCCCTCTCCATTTTTAAAGGGCACAAAGCAATAGTTGGACCTTTTAAATCTATTTATTCCGGACAGTTCCTGAAAGAGAATACCATGAGAGATGACATTTAATTGTGCTGTAGGATTTGTTGTCAGACCATTTTGAATTCATGTAACGATAAATGATATGTGGAACTGCAATTTGTATCAAGTAATTCCTCGTTTTTAATTCATATTATACACAAACATACACATGTAAATATACCGTGTGTCTCGTGGATATTACCCGAATAAAGAACTAAAATAACGGTTTCACTTAAAAGCAACAGGTTTTTTTTTAAAAACATTGTCAGATATGTATTATCATTTCACTGATTCCTATTTCATGGATTAACAATAGTAACTCCTCCATTTGAAGTTTCAATCATCGTTTCAGACATATTATTTAAAATTCGGAAAAGTTACCAAATAAATTGTATATATATATATATATATATCTGGGACGTTTCTATCGAGTTAGTGTTGTTAAGTTCATCAGCATTAGATTGTTACGATGTTTGTGTTAATTCAACCCAAGTATTAAAACATCATCTCTCTCACATCCACCCACACCAGGCAGTAGACTGTATAGATGTCGTCATGTGACGAGAACAAATCTTATCCCACTTTAGCAATTACACTTCAATGCAATACTACTACTACTACTATTATTATTATTATTATTACTATCATGTAGATTTTAATGTATGTAAATATTATACGAGTAGATACATGTACACGTGGGTAACATACGTATGT
>JARFNW010069248.1:0-13587 GCA_031763155.1 Dirona albolineata | reverse complement strand
TTAAATCATTTTGAAAATTGGCCATTTTGGCTTTAAAAAAGTAAATGACTGGAGAGCTTCCATGGAATCCGCCTTATTCAGAACAATAGTGAAGTATTCTAGAAGTAGCCATGCTATCTTCATATGTGAGAAAAATTAAGAGCAGACTTGCAATTATAAATTGTGCAAATTAAATTTTTGGATGGAAGAGGTCTGTGGACAGCACTTTCTTCTTTAAAATGACCCACTGCACCGACCCCGAGCTTCTATCTGTCTCTGTTCTGGGCAAGTAATGTTTAGTGGAAATTCCATTTCTTTGGCAAAGTCTTTGGTGATGATTATTGCATTCTTCCCACCAATTGATTGCATATGCTCAAATAGTAATAACGGGGAGGTAGGTGATGCTGCTTCCCCAATTTTCTTTACATTTGCCATCATATTTTTTGTTCTCTTTTTTCTCACTAGGTATCTTAAGAATTACCTTAAACAACAGCCATCACCATGCCTATCGAAGCCGTTGAGAAACCCTTAGAAGAAACCAAACCTGAAGAGTCTGCATCATCAGATTCTGATGATGATGATTCCCCCCCAGAGCTGGATGAGCCTGACGCAGCCACCATGCAACAACAGAGTCAGGTGGGTAAAAGTTTGGAGATTTGAGTACCCAGCTCTATAGGTAGAGAGAGACATTGTCAGTATCTTACAGGGGTGTAAATCTCAGCTTTTGTCTGATTTCAGACTTTGTGCTTTGTCAGATTTTAGACTTTTTGCGTTGTCAAATTTTAGACTTTTTGCTTTTTCATACTCTTGGTGATGTTTTCATATTTTGTTTTTGTTTGCCATTTACACCCTTGATCTTAGTATAATTTATAATACTTTAACAACAGGCTGCAATACTGATCTGCATGCTCCTCACAGGAGGATGTTGAATAACACAGCCACTTGTTTTATTTTTACCTAAGGCCTCAACTTTCGTCCATTGGGTGGATTATTTCGTTTGCTGAAATGGTTAGTTTTGATATGAATTAAAGTCTTTTGTTGCGTTCCTGTTAATGGAAACAGCTGATTAAGTATGATTTGTGTGTTTTTGTTGTTATAACCCAAGCAATGCTTACTCTTTTTGATAATTATATTTAATTTAGTATTGAGCAATCATTGCTTTGTTTTCATTTCTGAAGTGCTGTGTGAATGGAATTTGTGTGTTCATCAACATAACTGACTTACGATAGTTTTAAGACTTTTCGACTTTGAAAATGAAAAACGGACCAATTATCAAATTAAAGCTTAAAGATGTCTCTGGTCAGGATTTCCTTGTCTCTATTCAATAGCTTGATATTCTCTAGTTTGTCTGTTGTGGGGTTGGCTGGCCTGCCGTGTTGGGTATTCCTACTTCAGGTTTTAAAAAAAAGTGGCAGCTAAGTATTATGAATTATTATATGTTGCTTTCAGTACAATGTCAAATTATTTTTTCTTTCTGTCTACAGGTAGCTGCTGCAGCTGGTATTACAGAGGAATTGGTATCAAAAGCCAAGCAGACGAGAAGTGAAAAGAAGGCAAGAAAGTCGATGAGCAAACTGGGTATGACTTCTCATCGATTCTCTTTCTATTTGAACTCTGGAAACTATTCAATCGGACTTTGTATACTTAGAAACTTTAACTTTTAATTATATAGTGAGGGAAAGAAAACATGTTCAAAAAGATGTCTGATTTAAACAACTGCCATCCATCTCGATTTGTCTGGATTGTGAATTTAATGTGTTTGGTTGGGAACAAATTTTTTATTTTTACTGTGATCACTGGATATTAGACCCTCTTTTTTTCATTGGTGCCTGCTAAGTTGACTGATTTTCATTTGCAAGAGTCAGCTAGGTCTGCAACAGGGAAAGCTGCCACGAGATAGAGGGTGATTTTGTTTCTTAGATGTGTGGAGATAATAAAAAAAAGAAGAAACCCAAAAAATTGGATGGATAAATTTTAATATATCCTGACATGACAACATATATTTTTCATCTTTTAAAGGGTTGAAACAGGTGCCAGCAGTCTCAAGGGTCACTATCAGGAAGGCCAAGAACATCCTGTTCGTCATCAGCAAGCCTGAAGTTTACAAAAGTCCCGCCTCAGACACATATATTGTCTTTGGAGAGGCAAAGGTGAGTCCTCAAAAGTTTTGACTATCGCTATTGAGAATAATAATTTTTTTTTAATTAAATTTTTTTGTATGTACATCTTTACTATTCATTTCTTTTTTAGATGAATAGGTAATCTGATGTTAGGAGAAAGCACAGGACAATGAATATTGAAAGAATGTTATATGGCGAATTCCAGAAAGCATAAAAAAAGTTCAAACTTGTTTCTAGATTAAAGTATGAGACTTTTTGAATATTTTCTGATGTCAAAAAATTTTGGGTCTATTTTTAGACCATGTGAAGATGATGAAGCGACATTTTGTTTTGGAAAGTGAATGGCTAATAAAATTAGTTTCAACATTTATTATGGATGTAGGCGCTTGACACTGATGAAAACATAATCAGTGAAAAAATCAGTCTTCAGAGAATGACATAGGCTTAGGTGGAGACTTGATATTTTTAATGCCTTGGTGAAGATAAGTTAAATAATTTAGGAATACAATTAAAATTGTTTGCGGGAAGTCGATAATTTCGTTGCCGTTTTCCGTCGTCACTTCGGCCGAGCGAGCGCTGATCTCAAATATCTGGCATATTCCTATCTTTCTGTACAGGGGGCTCATATAATCAATGCTCAAGTTACTAATAAATGCCTATATTTTGTTAAAATTAATATCTGATGAGTAAATCTAAAACAATTCCCGTATTTTTTGTATAGTCAGTCAGTTTTCACTCAATGGCGGTGATGACGACTGCGCACGGCCCAGGAATTTCCCGTGACGTTGAGTAACATGCGCGCAAATACACAGATAAAAGACATTGTTAATAGTTTTGGTCATTGATATCCTCAAAAAAGTCGTGCCAGGGGCAGAACTTCAACCACCAATATCTCCGATCACAGATGGCTCATGCCTCCGAAAATTATATTTTGTGAATCGTCAGATATTAAGCTTTCATATGATACCAAATTTGACTAAGTTCAACCATTTTGGCAAAAAAAAAGTAAGTAACTGGAGAGCTTCCCTGGAATCCGCCAAGATATATTACATTATGAATCTGTCCATTCTGTTTCGGGATACCTAATATTGAATTCCCAATAATGTAATGCACTCTACATGTCAAGTGTTTTGTTCTTGTTTGTCAAGGACTAGCCCTAAAAGTGACAATGATTTGGATTTTTAAAGATATATATATTGGAAGCTGTTTATTAATTTAAAAAATATTAATAAAAATAAATTTTCACAAAATCACATAAACAAAATAACATTACTTGTCGCTTTTCCTTATCATCAATAACATTGTGCGTACAAGTTCGTTAATATATGCAATTTTTCATGGCAGTGATATTATTCCAACAAGAAATATTAGATGGTCAATTGATAAAAAATATGATTAAAAATGTTAACCAACAAAACAAACTATACAGGTGATGTCATTTAGCAGAAGGTCACGCAGTCGGGTGGAACATGTCCGTGGTCCCCCATCATCTGCATGACTACAGTACCATCGGGGTGGATGGTGACTAGCGTCATGCCACAGTTGGCAATGGTCACTCGGAGCCAGCTCTCCGCTGGGAACTGGAGGGCCCTTTAGAAAAAGACACTTTTGTGTTATAGTAGTAGTCGAAAGTAAGGCTTATATATTATAGCAATATTTATCTTAAGCAATGTACAAACACACCAAAAAAAAATGTAGGAAAAAAAAGGAAGCAGTTTCTTGCATGAGTTATTGTTGTATGAAGTTAAAAGTAATGGTACCTGGTATTAAAAATAACGATCAATCTAGCTTTCAGAAAAAATAATTACCTAATTAAAGCTATCTCTTATCCCTTATTACATAACATTGGTAATGGAAAACTTTAAGCAGCCAGACTTGCTTAATCAGATCTCTCATGAAAAAGAAAACAGTGACACACCAATACCTTACTTTTTGACCGGAACAATCCATTTCAATTCTTTAAAGTAAAAAAGAAATGAAGATATGCGTTTGGTTTGATACAATAAACATAGACTAAATAGAAATGATACACAAAGGTTTTTTTTCTTTTTATATAAATCAGGATGTTATTAATGATGATATGATTAGATAGTTTTATCATACAAAATGGCCAATACGGAAAGGCAATTAAAAAATAAGCTTCTCCAACACTGTTTAAAAGTATGAGAAAATTTGATAAAAACATCTTAAGTATTAATGGTACTATTAGAATATTTATATGTAAATGTTATATTGTGATGATATAATAACAGAGGAGCGAATCAGTCAATGGGCAACTTACAAGGAGTAGTTACGTGTTATGCATCATATTGCACTGTGATAATATAATCAAACTACTTTAATGAATGGTCAAATTAAAGATATGATAAAGATGGGTTCATAGTCTGCACCCCAGTACAGGTACAGGCTCACAGACTTAACATTGTTTATTTCCCAGCAGGCCGTGTCATTGCCACTCAATGTTCTTTTCAACCCCTGAGGGAGCGCATCCTACTTACATTCTGACATTGTTTCATGTAGCTGGGTACTCATTCACACCAGAATCGAGTGAGGAAGCGTTTATCTAAGAGTCTTTCTCACATATAGCAACCCGTGACCTCACGATCTTGAGCCCAGAAACCTGAGCACTCAGCCACCTTATGTTACAAAAATAATAAGTCATTCAAGGCAATTCAACAAAGGAAGGCACAACAAAAGCTGTCTGTGAATTAACTTCTTTTCGCTGTGTACAATCATAGCAGTTTAAATACCTACAACTTCAATACCTTTCGGTTTCAGACATAAAATCACTTGAATCAAAGCATGTAAATTGTAAACACAGAGGTGCTTAATCATAATACATACAATAAAATTGCTGATTTCATTAAACATATCTTTAAGTGAGCTTAATGCCAAAATAACATTGCTATCGCCATTGAAAATAGTCTTAAACTTTATACAACCTTCCATAGTCATTACAATTAAGAACTGTTCACCTAATACTAATATACAGACTTTTAAAATCACTTTCTCATGTTAAACTAGGCCACACTATCATGATAATTTTCAAACTAAAAATATAATAGAGACGCACTGATTTATATTAACTTCAGAAAAGGACAGGACTTAATATATTGATAAAGAAGTAATGTGATATTTAGATATATTAACCATCAGAGAAAACACATATTTCATGTTATTCCAGCAGCCAATGTTGTTCATCTTTAAAAAATATTGCTTTAAAAAACTATTTCATGACCCGTCTGTTTCAGGTGTATAGTTAAATTTTGTTTTTTTAATGGTACAACAATAATAAAGGGCAACATACATCAGCAATAACCACGACTTGACAAAAAAATTGAAATCAAATTGACATGAACAGCATAGTAAGAAACAAGAACCCCCCCCCCCCCTCCAAAAAAACACTAAAAAAAACACCATGAGACCAGACTTAAAAACAGCATTCATGATTATCAAATCAAACAACTTTCAGCATACATAGGACGGATAATATATGGATGAAATTAAAAGGAAATATTTGTGAGCAGGTCTGCCTAAATTAGTCCATTAAAATATAGGACTTGGGACCACAGATTACAGTCAGATGCATGCAATTGCAATGCAGGGGGAAACAGCACGGGTGAGGGGTCACGGTGTTGGCCTTGTGACCAAATAGTCCTAGGTTCCCCACTGCCCAAGGTACTGCTGATGCGTCCTCGAGGGTTGCATCTAGCTAGAACCCAACCCTTGAATTAACGGTGCAGTGACACTACACTGGCTACCACGACATTATACAAATAAGGGCAAAAACTATCCAAGGCACAAGGGCATTACAGTGGATATTGCCTGCACGCAGTGGACTGAACAGTTAAGCTGCCTTTACGCATATCAAACTTGTTTTTCCATTTATTTAACAAAAACAAAAAAAGGCATCACATCTATGTAATATCTCATGGTATAATATAGTCTATGTATATTTTCATGAATATAGATATAAAGATTTATAAATGACACTGTCCACTTAAAACCAATACCACAAGACTATCATTCTCTTCCCCTTCCCCTTGCTTTCCCATCTAAACGTAGGAGATTTTGTCAGGGGCAAAATGTCCATGATTTCCTATCGTTCGTACAGACACTTTTCCAGTTGGCCGGATAACTACGTGAGTTATGCTACCGTGAGCTAGGGAAAATCTCAACCAAGCCTCTGGGGGAAACTGAAGAGCTCTGAAAAAAGGGAGAATTGACATTTTGACAAGAATGAGATCACTCACTTGTGTACTTACCAGCATTCATCTATATTAAAACACTCATACCTAGCTAGGTCACCGATTTCGATCAACAACAAAAACAACAAAAAAAACAGAAAAAAAGAATAATAACAATCAAGAAAGAACAAGAAAACCGAACAAGAAACAAGATAATAATAGAGCTAAAAACACATTACTTGACTCAAGAAGCAAAAAAAACTACAACAAAAACGAAACTTTGTATATAATCTAAAATGATCCGAAAATATTAAACCTTTAAATCAATCAAAGTGTAAATTCAGATGAAATAAAAGTCATTGTACATTACAAGTTGATTTGCAGCACCGAGTGAGCTAGTGATATTTTCAACCACCAGTATCTAATTAACAATTTTGATAATACAACAAAAATTATTCTTTTTAACTAACAAACTAAAAATATAATCTATAAATCACAAATAGAGATACACATATTCTTAGGTCACTGTTAAATTTTGAATTATTCATTATCATTTATATTTTAATGATGACTTACTGGTACTGGTAGTATGTACAATGAGATTAATTTTAAATGAAGCATGAAATTTAAAACAAAACATTAAAAATAAGCAAGAATTTAAAAGATAACTCTACTTCAAGCTAAACATATAATGAAAACATAATTACTTTGTTACCGTACATCATGATACAACTATGAACTGGATAATAGAATATTGCTTTACTTTAATGCCACCTTTAAATTAATGAATATACTCTTAAGACTTGAAACAAAACAAAACAAAAAAAAATTCAAAATAGTTATGTATTAGAACCAAGAAAAAATTATCTTTTCCCTAATATTCAAATCTCATTGTTCAATTTATCAAATAATCTAGAATTCTTTTTGAACATGTTTTCATCATATATTCAGCGAATGATTGTGAAATCATAACAAGCCACAGACACAAAGATACTCACCTACAAATGAAGTATCGAATGACATTAGCGTGACAAACAACAATCTCAAAAGAGTCTGCAGTCTGTTCTGGATTGGCTCGGTGGAAATATTTACGGAAGGCGCTTTCAATGCGAGCACCATCTTGGAAAAACTGCTGGAAATAGAAAGAATTATATAAAGGTGTTTAGGTATGTTGGCTATTCATATTAAAAACAGCCCTTTGTTTAAGTTTTAGTCATTTAGACTTTTGTACCTACCAATCAAACAAGGCTCATATTTTAAATTTAAAATGGTTGAGATTGCCGATTTTTCGCATGCAGGTCATCAAACAATCATATCACTAATTATCCCATCTTAAAGACACACGCTACAAGGTAAGACTTGGGGAGAAATTAAATCCCTTGGAAATGAATAGAACATGTAACATATTCATCAAACAGAGTGTGTGAATCTATGAGGTGAAGGAACTATGGATGGGGGCAGCTACTCCCATTTACATGCTTGACCCTAGTCCGAAACCAATGATAAAGTATGATATAAAAAACCAAGGCGTTGAATAAATCAATATCAATATTACAATGTTGTTTTTCCCTCATCCAGTCTCCTTTAGTACCACATTGTGGTGTAGGCATCAATTAATCCTATCGTCAAACAAAGAAACAGCAGGCCAATGGATGAAATTATATTTTAAAATCTTAAGGAGCAGCAGCAGTGGT
Organism: Dirona albolineata; assembly: GCA_031763155.1. Classification (NCBI taxonomy): domain Eukaryota; kingdom Metazoa; phylum Mollusca; class Gastropoda; order Nudibranchia; family Dironidae; genus Dirona; species Dirona albolineata. The sequence goes on along the minus strand of JARFNW010069248.1, from coordinate 5,607 downwards.
GATAGTAATTACTGGCATAGAACCAAGGATTATGGTCATTATCCACAGTGGTGCAGGCAGCCGAAGCATCAGAACCAGAACATAATGTGACCAAACTACTGTGACTGGCAAACATAACAACAGTCTATAATAGTAATTTTAGTAAGTCCCAACCTGTTTTGCTTCAATAGAGATTTGTGAAATGCTTTGAAATATTCATATTATTTTAGATTAATGCTAATTTTGGATTATTTCTATTCTACACAAGAAGAAAAGTTATTGGACAAGCGCTAATTTTTTTCTGATTAACACTACTGTGCATACATACTAGGCTCCCGTATTTCTGAAGAATAAAAAAAGCGATGATATTGTCCTCCTGTTGAAATAAAGTAATTTTGTACTATCACTAAATCAAACGAAGATTTATAGGACTTCTGATAATACTCCTATTCTAAGCCTAAGCAACACCATTAATTCAACTACCTCTTCTCTGACTTTGCATCTTTTGCTTCAAGCCATATTTGCCAAAGACATTGCTCTATCCACCATTCCCTTCTAAACAATCAACACAACAGTGTCTTCTCCACAGGCGCCAGGAGAAATACTACACTGTTCAACATAAATCACACAAGAATGCTAGCTGACAGACAGACAGCCTACGTTTAAGTTTTCCCTTGACTTGTGTTTACTCAATCACATTAACTGGGGGTAGAATTTGCTACCACGATTTATACAACGGGACTATTGGGGACAAACCAAACGCTAATATTCACAAGGCTTCCAGGTATAACATAGCTATATGTATGTAGTAATCTGACTTTGTAGCTTGAGAGGAGTAGATACAAACAGACAGCGATAGGAAAACAAGGGAAAGTTATTAACAGTGGACACTCCCAATTAAGATTTTCTTCTCTAAGTGAAAATATAAAGTATGTTAATTAGTTTCAATGATTGCCGACAGCACAAAACAGCTGCTTTGTGGGGTCAATCACTGAATCTAATTTACACAACCTAGATCGCCACTCATGGCAACACAGCTTTGGCTGGTCATCATTACTCCCATCCATGACGACATCTAAAAATAGGACATTTGCGTATTAAGTAAAACTTTTAAAAAAATTGACAACCATATCTCCCATTCCTGGTCAATACAGAGAGAGACCAATCAAAAAATAAGGACAAATATCTAACGACCAACCTTTTTCTCTGGACGATAATTTCCCACTTTGGGCTCAGGAGGAATTGGAGCACCTTCTCGTAAAGAGTCATCATAGGAAATCTCCAGCTCGGGGAGATGTTGGTGTATAAGTTTGGCCGTTTCATATGCCCGAACCATTGTAGACGAAGTTATACTGGTGTATGCAAGATCAAGTATTTTTAATCTTTGACCGGTCAGGTCAGCCTGGTTTTGACCTGTGGATGGTGATAGAGTGTAAAATCATTTTGAGTAATTAATTACAATATAAAACAACTATAATATATATTTATTTCAAAAGTTTGTATTCTCTTCACCCTCTGAATATGACTTGTACAGGGTCCAGATACAGCAAAAATATAAAATGGGAGAAAAAAAAGATAGTGGTACAGCTTCAAAGGAAAACAACAAAAACCAAAAAAATTATTTGTTTTTCATTTGAAGCTGTACCATTGAATACATTGATACATTTTTCCCCACTCATTAGGATCACCAGCGTTGTCACATACTCACTGTATTATAACTTCACTTAATCTAAAACTGAATAATCTCAAACACTTTCACAAATCATACCCATGATGTCTCTCGTCTTCGAATCAGAACTTAAAACAGACTGATCAACACTGTGAAATGGTCAGGTTTTTAAAGTAATATAAATATATGATCATATCTTTAATAGGAAAAACCCCTCAAATACCTAAAACAGTAAGAATTCTGTCTTTGTCCAGTTTCGCATCATCAACATACTGTCCATGACGAATCAGAAGCAGGTTCCGATTGGCCTTCGGTGTGTACTTCATTTTGCGATTGTTGTAGTCATTCAGATCTTTTTCTGAATTGCTTTTCGGGGGTTCAACTGTGCTGCTTGGATCCCGTCTGAAATGTAGCCAAGTGAATTAAAATAAATATCTAAAAATATATATGGTGTAAAAATAAAAACAAATAAGTCAAACATTCTGACTGGAAAAAAAAACAAAAAACTTTCTCAATGGAAACAAATTGGATTTACAACCCCTCTTGTGTTTGTGTAATGAATGACCCACAATGCACAGCCAGCCCGTCACGCCTCAGATTAACAGAAATCATTGTGTGAGTGAGAGGTTGCCTGGGGTTGAGGTTGCCTGGGTTCAGTCATCTGATGTTATATATGATTATGAGCGGGCTTGCTGTGCAGTGTGTATACAAACAAAAGGGTGGTCTTTTCATTTATTACTAACACCAAAACATATTTGATAAGATAAAGCATTCTCATTTTATACAATTTATCCCAAGTATTGTGATTGCAACAAAGAGAAAACTAGCGATAGATGTCACTGAACGTGTAGAGAGACACACACCAAAGTCAAAGACCAAAGCAAAAAGTAGTACACATGATGTTCACTTTCACTTTCTGTTCTTTAGTCTTAGACTTAGACTTAGTCGGGTAGTCGCTATTCACTGGGAGAATAGAAAAAGTGCAATTATGCATACCCTCCATTTTTATGGGAAGCTTCTATGGGAACTCCAGTAAGTAGGTATCAATTGGATCAGCTCTACCCCTTGCCCTTGCGCAAGCCTTGATGATGGCGATGGCGTTTGCCTTTACTTTAACTTTTATTACTTTTAACCTTAGCTTTGTTGATGAGGAATGTGAGTTTTGCACTGTGTCGCTATAATAACTATGGTAGCGTGACTTGGCACCGAGTGACTCTGTGCCAATTGGTGAAAACAGGGGTAAAACGTCAATTGGCACCGAGTGACTTGGTGTCAATTGACGAAAACACAGATAAATGGCAATTGGCACCGAGCGGTATCGAGGTACTCGGTCACATTGATACCGAGGGGTATCGAGGCACTCGGCCACAATTGACACCGAGCGGTCCATACAATTCATACGGTTACAAAAAAAGCTCATATAACCCTCAAAAGTTATAAAAAATAAGAAAACACATCACACATATTTAATAAAGTGAACAAAGGAAGCATAGCCTATATATGGAGTTTCAAGATGATATTTATTTATTTAGAGACTCAGTGATTAAATAAACACACGTCTGGGTCATTTTGACCCACGAGTGGCGGTAAAGGTTAAAATATAATTTGTAAAAAATGAAGAAAAAAAAGGTTGTTTGAGGTTAGAACTAGAACTCGCGACCTTCTTCGTGTGTATTTTAACCAAAAAAATGGAAGAATACTTCAATGAGTTCAACAGAGTGTGTTGATTTAAAAAAAAAAGAGAAAAAAAAAAGGGCGGTTGCGAGGTTAGAACTCGTGACCTTTTCGTGTAAAACAGACGTGTTAACCACTTCACCACAGAATCAGTTACAATTGGTGGCGTAATTATAGTTCATATAGTGTACACCCAAATATATGTGGGCGAATAGTCACTCTGTTTAAACAATGGAGAGTTCCAATCATATATACAGTAACTTCGATTCCGCGCGGTTCCAAATTGACGATTACTTGTCGTGTGACCAAGTGCCCTCGATACCGCTCGGTGTCAATTGACGTTTACCCCTGTTTTCGTCAATTGACACCGAGTCACTCGGTGCCAATTGACACTACGGTAATATAAACAAGCAAATAGTCTAGATTATCCCTCTCCAATTGCCCAAGCCTAAGAAGCAGAAAAACTGATCCAGGATAATCTTAACTTTTTGTATGATTATATTTATATATCACTTTTATGAAACGATCTCGAAAAGCTGCAGATCAATAATTCAAATTTAGGATAGGCATGTCATCAGCCCACTGGGTCCAAATATTTCATTCAACAATGAACAAAAATGTGTTCAAGATTAAAGACATGATATAACAAATACTTAGTTTAATATAGATAATGATGATTTTTTATAACAATTATGTGATGATGAAGATGCTGATGAATGCTTGTGATGACAATGATTATGTTGATGATGATGATGATGATGATGGTGATGAAGATGATGATATGATGATGAAGATGATGATGACCACAATGACGACAGCGATGATGATGATGATGATGATGAAGATGATGATGACGATGGTATCGATGATGATGATGACGATGGCAACGACGACGATGATGATGAAGGAAAGGGGGCAAGGTCGAGGGGGAGATACTTTGACCAAAGATGATAAGTTTTCATCGTTGATAATTTCATATCACCATGCAATTTTCTATCCCAGGTACCTGTTCTGTTTATGGCCTTCGGAAGAGGGAGAGGGGGAAATGGAGAGGAAGGCAGCCCCGACTCTAAGTTAGGAACTGCCTTGTGTGCTTATCCTCTGAATATTTTGGACGCAGAAGAATTCAGCTACGCAGAAGAAAATTGTGAGAAGGGACGCAAGAACACAGCCCAAGTCCCTTGGAGTATTCGTACTAATAAACCTTGTCAAGTACGTATAATTTAAGGCAATAGTGAAAATTACTTTGATTGAAAAACCCAAAAGGGTTGTATTTTATGGAAATGAGGCAACAGAGTGCTACTGAAATATGAATTTACTGTTGTAAAGGGCATCTCACACACACATATACTCTCTCACACACACATGCTCGTATGCACATGCTCGTATGCACATGCTCGTACACACACGTAGTTTCAAGGCAGTATTAATCATTGCCATAACTGTTATTCATCAGAGGCCACCTGACAAAATTGACGAGACGGAGACGTGATGGGATGCATCAAACGTACATTTGTACACATGATGACTGACACAAAGTAATCTGACAATTGCAAGTCACATGAGGTCAAGTGGGTTGCCCTCTTTTGTTTTGTTTGTATACGAAGACAGAGATTCAGCCGTGTGGGTGTTTCTTTTTAAGCTGTTTCATGAAGCTGGTTCTCTTCAATGACGTTGATTTATGTGCGCATTCCTTATAGGTCAATGTTGAGTTATCCAACATTTTAGCATCAATGGGAGGGGGGGGGGGGGGGCATGAAATGGAATTAACTTTTCTATCTGTAGCATTAAGTCAAATAATCCAATTGTAGCATTACATTGATAGATGGATGAGTGTTCTTGTTATATGTATGTGTATATTGGATGATGCTACATTTGCTGGTGGCGCAAATTGAAGCAGTCAACGGATGAAGAAGAGACTATATTGCTTTTCGCGCTGGTTCCATTCGCAGATGGTTCTAACAAAAGCTTTATTTTGGTGGACGTCGCACTCTGCTTGTGGTATGATTAATTCAAGCGATGTTGACTGTACTTATCTTAGGTTGGCTGCATTTTCCTTTGAATTATATTTTTAGATAGTAAAAAAGGAACCATTGTTCACACATTCTTTCAAGTTTAGACTCCCACGAAAAAGTTAGACTGATAGTGGGATAATGTAACAGTGCCAGTGAGAGACAAGAACCGAAAATAGAAAAAAGATTTCTGTCGATCTTTTTTTCTATTTTCTGTTCTTGTCTCTCACTGGCACTGTTACATTATCCCACTATCAGTCTGTCTACTAGACC
>JARFNW010069137.1:0-13589 GCA_031763155.1 Dirona albolineata | reverse complement strand
AGAAGAAGAAGAAGAAGAAGAAGAAGAAGAAGAAGAAGAAGAAGAAGAAGAAGAAGAAGAAGAAAAGAAGAAGGAGGAGGAGGATGAGAGGGAGGAGGAGAAGGAAGGAGAGGACAAGAAGAATCAGCTTTGGCCCAAGAAAGAGGTTTCGTGTTATAAATTAATTTACACAACTCTATGTAGGCCTTCTGGTTTATCTGTTTCCAAATCAACGTATGCATTTACATATTCGCATTTCTGCTGTTCATAAAACAATGGATCGTTCCAAAATTGATTCCTTTAGTTATAAACTTCATATTGAGCCTCTCGCCTCTTATGCTTGCACAAGCGCGCAAACGGTTTCACGATGTCGGCAAACCAAAGTTAATGTAGCATTGTTTATTTTAATCGATACCTAGAATACGACGGACAACAATATAAAGAAACATGCAAATCCGTCCCCTCAAGACCGATACAATAGGGTAAGGATCAAACAATCCACATAGATCGATTATCGATTTCATAAACAATAAAGCAATGCGGCAAAAAATCGAAACTACTCGAGTGTTGAAATCTTAGATAATAGCAGTCCCAGGCTGACAGCGCATTCCAATCCCATGTCTTAAGAAGCAATTTTGAGCATTTGACGTCACTTCCAGCTACTGAACCAGCGTGAAAGACCTCTGTTGTCAAGGGATCATTCATTTTTATCGCCAAGTCAATAATTGATTCAGTTCGTACACACCGCCTACTTCTGATGTCTACCTAGGTGTCCACGTTTCACACTTGGGTGAGCTTTACTCTACGCCTGAATGACCCACCTGGCCCAGCCAAACTACGATTGAACCTTCCTGTCCTTTTGAGAAATGACCCTGGTTATTAGTATCAATACAATGGGACATAACCTCAAGTGACCCTCGCAATTAAGGTCATTACCGGTCACATAACCCTATCTGGGTACCGTTAGATGACCGATTACGTACATTGCTATTACAGGCGGGCAGCTTGAAGGAACGAATGACTAACAAGGCGTGGAATGTGAACGGTCGCTAAGGGAGAGTAAGAAGCTACTGGATAATAATAAGAAATGACCCATTGACATGGTATGACCCATTCGATTAAGTTATAACGCTTCAAGGAACACCCCATGAAAAAAGTGATCCGCCTAACAAAGGGTAAAGATGAAAAACATTTTAATGGGTCTACCTACATCACGCAAGATTTTCTTAAAAATCAAACTACGAGAACAGTCACTAAAGAGATATGAAAAATAGACACAAATTCAGAAGAAAAAAAATACACAAACTGCTGACAATCATGATCCGAAAAATGACTTCAACAACGGGAACTACACCAGTGCATACCCAACCTATGAATGAGTTAATCGACAGTTGTAGCAGCAGACAATCTACATTGCAGCGCCCCAGGCTGGGGGAAGGGCGTAATTAATACAGAATCAGAAGAAGAAAAAAACACTTCACCACGGAGATCATTTAAAAAACAATAACCATCACACATCTGGATCTAAGTCTTCACATAATAAATGGTCTGCAGACAAGCCAGTATAATATTACTGTGTAGGGGATGTCATCTATCACCACCTTTCCCGAACGGCAATGAAGAAAAAATAACTACAGGGCCCGGATAATAGTCAACGAATTGTAGAACTAAATAATCTAATACCAATAAAACAATAGTTTGCCATACCAAAGAGTAATTTTAGTTCAAGAACCTCAAATATATCAGACGTAGTATGTTTAAATAATAAATATATACGAACAGTCTTCCATCGTGTAACTCCGCTAATATCACGAGGTCGTGCTCCGGGCACACCTTTCGTTTTTTCATGCCAGCCACAGTTCACACATTTATATAAGCAATATAAGTGATCTTAACAAGATTTATGATACATAGTCTACCTAAGATTGAAAATAAAGTAAGGAAACAATGAAACAATAACAATCTACAGTGACATAAAAACGTAGACAAATGGGTGTTGAAAGGCAAAAAATAATAGGCAAAGGAGGAAAGCACTGATTTAAGTGATACCCAGTGACATTGTTAGTTATTAGTGTTTTAATCATAAAATCATAACTCACCCCGAAAATGTTGTTCCACTGCACTCATCTCCCTCATCCACATACCCATCATCATCGTCATCATCACCATCCATCCCATTGTCATCATCCTCAAAATCGTCATCATTATCATCCTCACTTTCTTCATTTTTACTCTTTGATCTTTCTTTCTTTGCTATAGATGGAGCTCCATCTCCCATTGGTCTCTGTTCTATAAATTTGAGTCCAACTTTCCCCTTAGTATTAGGTAATCCATTGGCCAAACTTTGCTTAGGCACTATCTTTGGTCTTCCTTTGTCTTGGACATGTGATTGAAGCTTCGAAGGATTAAGCTTTTCTTTCGGTTCTTCTTTCTTTTCTGATGATGGATTATGTGGCGAGCCCATCTTTTTCTGATTCTGACTCATAGGTGGCTTTGCAGCAAACTGAATGCTTGCGTTGGATCGCTCCAGTGTGGGTCGTGAATTAGAGGGCCGGCTCATGGAATGGGATGATTTCTGATCTGAAGATGTGGAATTCAAATTTTTTTGACTTAACTCATTATTTACATTTCCAAGTTGCGTTGCAGACATTTTCTGTGAAGCACCTGACTTCTTGCTAGTTTCCTCTATACTCTCTGTAATTGAAGACTTTCTGTAATAAACAGCTCCTGTAAGAGTGTTCGTGACTGGCATCTTTTTCAGAGTCCCTGCCTCTAACTTGTCTGTAGAAGTTTTATTCAACAGCGTTTTTGAAAGATCTGATTCTGTAACAAAAGACACAAACAATGTTTATTTTAAAGAAACCAAAAAATACAAATTCAAAATGAGAAATTTGTGACATCAACTTTTTTTTATGTATGTGGTTGAGCTCAGAAATGTTAAGCATTGCAGTATTATTTCAGATGGTCTATTTGTCTTGAAATCAAGTTAAACACGAAGAAGATAAGACAAGCATATGTTTCCTTAAACCAGAAATAATTAGTTAAAATCCTACAGATAATTTAGAAATGATTGTGAATAGATTGTCAACAATTTGTTCAACTCAAGGTCTGACAGTAAAACTCATGTCACATAACAAATATATCAAAGCACAACTACACGCCATGAGACTATATGCTATCTCATAATATCATTAAATAATTCAAGATTAAAAAGGTACTGGCAACTATTCAACAGATAGAAGCATTTTACATTTGATTTTCTAAGTGATTCATGATGACTCTTTACATTCATTAATAGAGAGAGAATGGAAAATGATACAGGCAGCATGATAGGAAAAGTGTCTTAAAGCAGTGAAGCATAAGATGGAAACTTTATGAAATAAACTCATTTTCTATTCATTAATGTTTAGAATCACATATTAAAATCCACAGATAAAGTTCATCTCACAGTAAAACAAGTCAGTGCCAAGGGAAATGTATGTATAGTTTGCTTTGAAATCATGTGATACACTCTCCTGAGACTTGGTGATTTAATCGTGACTTGGCATACCAGAACAAAATAAAGATCAAAACCTTATCAACATCAAAGAACTTCTCATTTGTTATAGCACGTGCAAACAGAATAAAATAATAATAAGCTGTGCCATGGAAAGTACAAAAGGTGATATGAAAACCTATTTGACCAGCAGTCTAACATAAATCCCTGATTTCCTCATCAAATAGCATCTTGACTTGCTACTTTGTCAAAGATGAATAGTAGCACACTTATACGACATACAGTGCTCTTTGCTTACATGTACTCTTTAGGTCAAGTGAATACTTAGTGAAATTTGGTAGATATAGAAGCATGATTTCCCCCTCCAACCCCAGAGAAAAATACCCTTTCAATTTAAAAAAAAATCACTTTTAATACAGTTATAGTCTGCTTTAAAGTGGAGTAGGACTTTTTTTAAATAGAAAGAATCACCTCATAACCAGGTTTTTCAATATTCGATCCTTATCTGTCTCAAGATGAGAATGTTACAATTAATCTTCAAAAGACATTAAGTGTTTTTACCTGACTTGATCTGCTTCATGCCTTGGGATGATTGTTTAGAATCAAACTGATTTTGATGCAAAAAAGTTGAAGCATGACTTTCATCACTAGGATCCTGTTTGATGACTTTCACCGTTTCTGAATAAGGCTTGTTTGACAGATAGGAGGGAGTTCGAGAAGTTGTTTTCTCAGATGTCTGGGACATGGGACTCGATGAAGCAGAAGAGGAGCCTCCATTGCCAAGAGCTCTCTTTATTTGAGGAGGGGTTGGCGGTTTGTATGATGTTGTGCTGGCAAACTGAAACATGGCATTTTTCACAGATTTACTATCACCTCCTCTTTTGGATGAAGATTCAGATCCAGGATCTGCTTGCCTTACATGAGTTGCAGTAGCTGTTGTGCTTGTCTGTTTTATATCTGTTTTTTCCCTATTTGCCGGTAGTCCACTTAAAGGTCTAAGAAAAGAATTTCTCTGAAGCGTTGAATTTGAATTTCCAACTACACCTTTTGCTGATACAGTTGTTACAGCGGCATCAATTATTCGTTTTGACTTCTCACCATTGATGTTGGCAGCAATTTCTGTAGCGCTAACAGGTCTTACATATGGATTTGCTGGAGATGAGCTTTTCCTGATTTTTTGCTGCAAAGGGTGATAATAATTATTGTGGTTATGACCATTATGTTCAGGCCTTCTAATCAATGATGAATCAGATGTACTTGCAGGAACACTGCCAACATTACCAGTATAGTACAAGCCCGTGGCAGAGTATGCTCCAACACCATGATCTGATCCATCTTTTACTACAGTATTTACTTCCAAAGGATTAAAGAGATGAATTGCCTTGCTGAGGGAAGTGTTATACTTGAGCACTGGTTTGTCTGCCTGTTGTCTTAGGGGAAGCTGTTTACGCAATGAAAGTTCCTCTAAGGCAGCAGTAGTCCTACCAATGTCTTGGAGCCCTTCATAAGGAATACGACTCCTGTCCATAACATCCTTACAAGCGTCCGGATTCATCTCCTCTCCTAGCAACTCATTGCCTGTTGATCCTCATCTGTCTGATAAACACAAACAAGACCTCACTTTAATCATACACTGCATATCGTAACTACGGCATTTGTTCTAATTGCCCCTGCTCTAATAAATGCAACCATTTTCTTTTTTCTTCTTCCTTTGCTGCGAGCTGAGACAGAGCAAAAAGTGATAAAATGAGACATTTGTGTTCTTTTTTAACTGTATGAAATAGCAATTAAGCTTTGAATGAAAACTTTATTCATAAACAGATAATCAGAAAGCTAAATTGAAATTTCATTTATTGATTGCCACGTTAGATACCAACTTGACTCACATGTAATTCAAACGTAATGACACATTCAATTTGCATTTTCAGAAAACCTGCCATGTGAATAACAAAAAGATAGACACCTGATCACATGATATAACCTTTTAAGGTTCACATTCTCATTCACGAGTGGTGCTCATTGATACATCACTGATATTAAGACCTTAATTTACATTCCTCAGCCTCAAGGATGTGTGTTCACATGTCTGCTGCGACAAGTATAGCGAAACCATTGAAATGTGGCACAGGCCCACTTATATTGTTGACAGTGATTGAGTTAGCTCAGTGTTGAGCCCTAGAAAATACATGAGGCACTTGTATGAAAACTCAGATTCTGCCCAAAGGATTTAAATATGCACTCAGCATACATATTCCTCCATTATCATGCATGACTAAATCTAAACACATCTGAAATGTTTCTAAGTAGGTACTACCAGGAACAAAAGACAAGCAGGTGATCAGTCTACCTTGCCTAAAACATAGTTCATCCTCAGTAACTCAGTGTGTACTCAAATTTAAACTGGTCCTAAAATACTTAATATTTCCTGCATTTATTCATACTGAGCCAATTTTGGAGAGAACTAGTCAGGCATGTGAGCTATATTTAATGCAATACAAATCACCTCTTAATTTGGCTTCAGAAAACGAACCTTATCAACTTTAAGGAGTAACATAACAATCTATATTGGGCATAACAAGGACTGCCACTTTAACAGTGAATAATCTCCGTTCAGGATACTTAGAACTACGAAAAAAGGGAAAATATCAAACACCACCATTATAATTCCATTGAAATCAAATAGACTCACATTATAATTATTCAGCATCGCAAGAGTACCTCCACATTTGATTGATTATTGAAACCATTCACCCAAACTTCTTGTTAACATTAAAGAAAATGTTAGTGTCATGTGCATCAAACACCAAGTTATCATGGTAACAGTAATCATTGTTTTTTTCACACAGCAAAAATAAAAACATTTTTTTCTGATTGATCCTTTCATACAAATTGGCCTTAAAGAAACTCTGCATAGTTCAGTTAATCATGACGAAGACATTGAAATGAGGTGATAGTTTGATTATTTTATATAATTTGTTTAAAATGAAAAAAAAATCTGAACTACATCAGATGATAAGTCAAGTATTAATTTTTAGCTGTTAATTGAACATTAAAATCTAAAATCTTAGACCTACACATTTATGACTTTCACACAAAGTAGATCCATAGATAGATAAATAGACAGCGGGAGAGAGTGTGAATAAGAGAGATACACAACAACAAAATTCACAAATTTTACCTCGCAAATGTAAAACGTGCCTCTTTGGTAAAATTTCCACAGCTTCTATAGCTGTTGGGTGAACACCTGAGGCTACAATATCATGTTGTCTGGTCCAGATTATGAGTAATATTGAACAGTATAGTGTTTCTTGTACCAAACATGGTTTATTGGCACAGTAGGCTGATCCCCTGCTTGCCTTCAAAATCTTGATCCATAGATTTTCCAACTCTGTATTAGGCCATGTGTACTAGCGAGGCACAGACTTGCACTTAACCTGGATACGTTTTACCTACGTCAGCACATCAATACCTTCTGCTATGCACATTGTCCTCGAACAGAAAAATATATATTTACAACTGACATAAAGAAAAAGGCAAGAAAAACACCATCTTGAAACGTGCCATATGAATGGTCGTGTTGTACAATTTATAATTCTACTTGTACAGCTGTAAATCGTAATATCTACCTAAATTTGTGAAAAGTAGCCTGTACTGATAAACACCGTTATCTTTATATATGCTGACTCTCTTTAGCCTCTTAGGTTATTGTGAGTGTGACTCATAATAGCCATATGCTTCCATTCTGCATATGCTAAAACGCTCATGTTTTGATTTCACAAGTCATAAAAATAGGAATGTATGAGAATCAGTTTTCTTCTAAAAAGAATTAGAATATAAACCCTCCAGTGTAGTTTGAACTTGGTACCTCCCTCTATTTCAGAAGCAAAACGCACCCCACTAAATAGTCACCACCTTACCCACTTTATTCGTTAGTTTTTTAACTTGTACTTGTAATAACAAGAATTGGCTTCGACTAGATCTTCTCAGGATTCAGTTGCTTGTTGACCAAAATCATAGCTACACTCAACAATTGTATTCAAGTTCACTAGCTAGTCTAGGTGTCTATTTAATTAATTAATAATAATAATAATATATTATAGATAATAATAATAATAATAATATAATAATTCATAATAATGATTATAACAACAATAATAATGATTCATAATAATTATAATAACAATAATAACCATAATAATAATAATAACAATAATGAAAATAATAATAATTAAAAAAAGGAATGATTTATCTCAGTCTAAAAAAAATTAATAATTTTGTTTCATTCGTATCTGTTCCCTTTAATTAGTACCATGATTTAAAAACAGTGTAACGACCAGCTCCGTGACTGGCCAAGAAGGACAGTACTGATATATGCAGACCCAGATTAAATGTATCCAGGAGGCATGTGAAAGTCAGTGACCGGCCAGTACATATTCATATGGCATGATACAGAGCTGGAAAATATATGTATCAAGATTTTCAAAACAAGCAGGGGATCAGTCCGCTGCTTCAATAAAATAAACACACTGATAAATATTACTCACTCATAGTCATGGTATAATAATAATAATAATAATAATAATAATAATAATAATAATAAACACTAATAATACTAGCATAACATATATCTATATTATACTATAATATAGATATATGTTATGCTAGTATTATTATATAATATAGACCAGATAACATATTGAATATTGTAGCCTCAAGTGTTCACCGAAACAATATTATTTATTATTCATAATAATAAGAATAACAATAAAAATAATAATAATAAATAAGTTGGAGATTGATTTACTGAACAATCCAATCCAGTCTCCAAAGTCAATGTCAAAGATGACAACGTGTGCAAGGGTTCTGCTGACTCTGACGTCTCTTCATTCGATATTATTATGTCTATAAACTAATACTAGACCTCTAACTTCTAGCCTGAATTACTAGTCTAGCTAAGCTACTACTGCTATATCTAGTCTAATACTGATACTAATACAGTATATTAATTAGTGCGAGACTAGCTGTCCTATCTGCTGGTCTCGAGCCTAGATTTAGATATACTAGATAGAATAGAAGAAGACGAGTTCATCTTCAGGCTAATGATTCATTTTTTTAAAACACTGAATAATTGGTAAAACAAAACAAACCTCTTCAATGATATCACTCAAAGTCATACTCAGTCATGTGTTACGCCAACCCGACAAACCACTCACGAAATACGTCATGCAACTGTCAAAGGCACATTTTGCAACAACGATGTCTGGCAGCAACGTTCTCTATTATTACTGTATCGACGGTACGGACCGTGTAACATGTATCAACAATGGTTCAGATGCTAAGAAACACGAAATATCAACCAATCAAAACTATCCAATCAAAAGCCCGTAGTCAAGGGAATACACTGTGATAAACTTTCTTATCAATCTAAATGAGGTTATTTCCCCTGTATTTCAACACGAGCGTGCATCGATGCTAAATAAATGAGGAGGGAGCGGGCACTGATGATCTAATAAACATACAGAATGATAGTGATATAATTGTTCAGATCCAGTGAGAGACAGTACAGAAAGTAGAAAAAAGATCCAATGCCTGCCATAGCAACACCGCCTTGCCGTGAACAGAAAGCCAGAGGTAGTGGGCTGGTTTTCTGTTAACGGCGAGGGGGTGTTGCCGTGGCAGGCATGGGTTCGATTCCCCCGGTCGACAAAAATCTTTTTTTCTGTTCTTGTCTCGCACCCATCAATATAATACTAGGCGGCATATGGAGGCAGTGTTGGGTCAGTCACTTCTTTCGTTAATCTATTTTCATTCTTGTTTTGGGTTTCTCACTGTCACTGTAGTAATATGTTCATACTACTATTCGATATATGTATCATAATTGGAGCCGATATGGTCGAGTGGTTAGGACAGCGGACTCTCATGAAGGTCATGGTTCGAACCCTACCCCAGCCACTTCGTCTTTTTCTTGGGCAAGAGACTTTGTACTCCAATTTCCTCACTCAACCCGGGTGTAGAAATGGATAACAGCATACAGCTGGGGAAGTAATCTGCGTAAGACCAGCGTCTTGTCCTGAAGGGTGATAATATATTGTCGCACTGCAGAAACCAGGATAAACGCCGGATCTAACTTTATGGGCTTCATAAAGGACTTTTTCTTCTTCTTTTTCATCTTCTTCTTCTATAAGAATGCATAAAATATCAGTGATAGGAACACAAGCCAGCCTTGCTTGCCTCCGCATAAGAAGAGCAGTCCTCGAGAGACACGAACAACTAACTGTGCTATTAGCTTAGTTGGACTGGGCTGTCCAGGCGGGTTCAACTTTGGCGGAGTAAATATGTACGTAACAACAAGTTCTTAAGCTAAGAAAAGATTATATAGATGTTTTTGAGTTTGTGCTATAGAACTCATTTTATTTTATTTTAGTTTTTGCTGGACGTTGGTCCTAGGTTGGGATAGAATCATGCTCTTAGGAGTCTTTGCGTACCTACCCAAAAAAATATGTTCCGCGTTATGACTGTTCGCAACAATAAGATATAGGAGACAAAAGCAAACAACAAATCACACTGCTCACATACTTTATTCCCAAGCAGATAATATAATTAAATATCCTTCTCACTTCCCTCGGGAGCATGAAGTGAATGTTAAGCTCATCACACCAACATGTCAGTCTTTTCTGCCTGTTGCTGGGTGCTCATTCACTTTTTGAGTCGAGATAGGAAGAAATGTGTTGTCTTTCCCGAGGGCCCAGCATCGGTAGCTCTGACTCTGACATAATTCTCACTCAGTAACCTCTCTCAAATCGGGTAGCCTAAATAATGGACCGACTTGAGCTGGCTGTTAGGGGAGCACGTAACACCTGATGTTTACCTCCTATTTCTCACCCCATCAATACCCAGCTTTACAGAGCCAGGTGACGTTATCAAATTTGACGTTATCAAATTTGCCATGTGGGTCCGTCCGGTTTATCAAAAAGCAACTGTACCTCTGAGTTTCGAACCCAAATGCCTTCTGTAGAACGGACAAAACAAATATTCACTCAGCCATTCTGTTCAGCTGACACCATGGTGGTACACAATTTAAATCTGTAACCTTTAGCGCCACTTGTGGTTCTAACTGACCCACCGCATGTACAAATCCAATCACTGTCTTTGAATGAATAATTAGCCTCTTGAAACTCTAAATTATATTTATATGCTTGCTTCCATCATTTTTCTACTTGTGTGTGATGTTGTTTTCTCAGTTTTATCAAAAATAATTTTTTAATGATTAAATGAATTGTTTTTGTAACCCTATGAATTTCATAGCTCATTCATTTGTGGGTCTTTTTGACCCAGTGACGTGCCTAGAGAGATGTGCAAGCAAGTCACTGGGTCAAATAAGACCCACGAGTGGCGAATATTGCATGTTATATAGCGAGTGGCGGTAAAGGTTAAATGACTGACACTGACACAAAATAAAACAAAACATTTTAATGAAGTTATATATATAGCTTTCTTAAACAGATTGATAAAGAGATCGAATAGAGTTGGCAAACCATGTCATTTATTCATGGACAAAATATATTTTACAGTTTCTCGTCAACAAAAATATCAACAATAAGCATAATAATTTTCAGAATCAATAAGGCTGCACATTCAAAATATCACATCTCTGGTTCCTACCATTCCACATTACAATAATGAACCCCCCCCCCCCCCCCCAACACACACGCAACGTACAGTCATTTTCACAAACACATTGATGTGAATAACACATTATCGATACAAACACACTCATGTTTCATCCTCCTTAAAAGTTACTCCACCATTTCCAGTTTCTACTCCTATCCCAGCATCTTGGGTCATAGCCCATGTAGCCCAGGCTTCTGACTCTAGTACAGTTGTCGTTGGATAAACATAATGGGTAAATACACTCTGCCTAAACACATGTATATATGTCTGCTGATTAAATTTATTGTGATACAATAACTATGCACACGCTTATGGAAAGTGAATATAAGTTATTATAAACACTCTATACTATCGTGATGCCATAAGTTTTATCTCCAATTTGTCTGTTTAAACAATGGGCAATATGTTTTTTAAAAGTTTTAATCTTCCGTCAAGATAAGGAAATAAATATTTCCCAAAAGGCAAATGGTGACCGACCTACACTACGGCCACCATCAATGTGTCAAAATGAAAGGGAGTAATCCATCAATTGGCTCAAAACTTATGGGCACAGTGTGAAGAGATGCACCTCCTATTGCAAAGCAGTATGCTTTCATCCAGCAACAACGTGGGACGTCTATGACCCAGACTTTTCGAAGTGAGAAACAATAAGCCCATTCATTAAATTTCAATGCTGAGGGGTGTGTGTGACCCAATTAATCATTGGTCACATTGCACATGGAGAGTCTGGATCTTTGACGCCACACAAGATGAACCAAAATGCTGGAAAACAGCTGCTCTACACATAACCATTTTGGCAAAAAATGAGCAAATTATTCAATCTGTCACTGTCACGCAATTTTTAACACAAAAATGTGGCAACATGGATATATACTTCTAAGGTAATTACCAAATAGTCCAAGGTGCAGTAATTTCGTCAGACCCAATCCATACTGGATGGGGTGTTAATTGCAAACCGGAAAATAATCTGAAAACTGCACTCTTTCACTTAGTCCACATAACATGTGTAGCACATAAAACAATAATCTATTTTAAGAACAGTTCTGTGTTCAACTGACTGATCACAAGAGGTGGGAACCAAAACTTGCATTTGTTTGCATGTGTTTACATAAATTTGTGGTCATCTTTTTTTGGTATGAAAATTCTGTGTCTTCTGTGTGTTGACAAGACTGCCTGCTGAAGTTTTCAGATTATTTAATCTGAAAGTTAGGGCAAGTGTATCAGATTGTTTTGATCTGATGAGACCGTTTATAATGTACAGAATCATTTGCATTCTACGTAGTTGCTGAGTCAACTAATTTGACTTCTGTTAAAAATTGTTTAAAAATACTGTTGTAGATCATTGCAAAATAATACATGAGCTTATAAATCTATAAAAATTAATGAATTTTCAATGAACTTTCAGAATACTGAAAAAAAATGATATTAGATATAATCTAAAACCAGAGAAAGTCTGAAAGAGCTAGATATATCCCTGTTAAATGCACTGTAACTTTCATCACCAATAAATGCACACATACCGTACACAATTTCTTTTAAAAGCTGCAGCAATTTTCAATTACAGATTTGAATTCAAGTTTTAATAATAAATTAAATCTACCAATTAAGGTTACTAAAATAATGCTGCAACAAAATCAGTCAGATGTCCCCCAAAGCCCCTATTCATACAACAGCCACACATATATTCCTTTCGAAGGACATGACGACAGCTACTTCCTTTGAAACTTGGTATTGTAATATACACCTCCAAGCATAGCAAAAATGGCAAAAGCTTGTCCTCCGACTCGCAGACGCATCATCATCTGTCCCCGCCGGTTGTTTCCTGTCCTCAAGGTGGAGACGCCAACAGCCAAAACTACAGTTGTAAAGAGGACACCTGAAAGACAGAATAACAAATACAAAACGATTAGGCAGAGAATATAATGTATGAACTGATGCACTGTAATTTTTGTCTTTCTTTCTGCATATTGTGTCATTAATAATAGCTGAATGGTATTTGGTATTCACATTGAAGCAGTCAGCATGTTAATGAATATATTAGTAATGATATGAAATATAAGTCTCATACATTATTCATATGTCAGGCAGTTCATACTACAGTGCAACTTCCGGATAACGACATCGCCCAGGACTGGAAAATGATGTCGTTATCCAGCGGTGTCGTTATTCCAAGGTTTTCAAGATGGAAACAGGGGGTGTGGTGAGACCCGTGAATATAACGATGCGATGTGCAGACCAGTGCCTGTGATAAGACACGTCCCAACCACATTAGAATGTGTATTTTTCTGTTGACAAAGGGTTTAACAGTTACGCTGTCACTCCGATGTGTATTGTCATTGATTTGACCTTGTGCTCGCCATGAGTAAGCTCGAGTAGGACATCTCATTGGTCGGAAAATAAGCGTTTTTATTGGCTAAGAGTACGAGATAATGCTGGTCGGAAA
>JARFNW010068915.1:0-13594 GCA_031763155.1 Dirona albolineata | reverse complement strand
AGAGAGAGAGAGAGAGAGAGAGAGAGAGAGAGAGAGAGAGAGAGAGAGAGAGAGAGAGAGATAGAGAGAGAGAGAGATAGATAGAGAGAGAGAGAAAGTGAGTGTGAGAGAGAGAGAGAGCAGCACATACTCTATCACACCTTGACTCCAGCACCAGTGGCTTTACGCTAATTGAACGCTCTAGCTATCCCATCCAACCACCTTTTCACATTTCTAAAGCGTCGGTTTCAAGAGCCAATAACAGGGCGGTGTAAGATGGACAATTAGTGTGAATGGTAGGCTGTTGAGTACGTGGTGACTGTTGGGGGAATCACAAGAACAAAAGGAAACAAAAGATGAAAAAAAAATGATGAAGAAGAGGAGGGAGAAGTAAGAAGAGAGATAACAAAAAGGAGGATGAGAAGACTACAGGGTGGGAAGTGACCTGTTCGACAAATTACATTTCCTACAGAAACCTTCATGATTTCAAGGATAATGTTTTTCCCCTTTGTTCAGACCATTCTCCCCCCCCCCCCCCCTTTTCAGTTTAGAAGGTGACAAAAAAATTAGAATTACTTTAATTGTGAAAATTGTAGGTATTTACCTCAAATGAATGGATAGCTGTGAAAAGCATGGCCTCCAGTGATTCAACCAATGATTTGGGACCATTGATAGATATTTTGTGTTCTGTCAAATCCACACCAATGTCTACATTTCGAAATTTCCCCATGACTTTTGCTTTTAGTGACAAGCAGTTGCATAGAGCAAGAAAGGCGTTGTCTAAGTTCTCAAGAGTTTTTTCTGGTTTCTCTGGCCTGGAATCTTGACTGGCATTTTGCTTACGCACAATTACAGATGGTTTCTGTTTTATAGGTGGTGGTTCCCGATGCCTAGAGTCTCCCTCTTCGATATCTCTTCTACGATAACGTTCCTCCTGCTGTTCATAAGCCTCTTCAAAGCAGGCAAAGAATGGGGTTACTTCCAATTCCTTGTTGTCAATAAGCCACTTTTCATTTATTACTTTTTTCACTGCCCCTAATTGGAAGAAAAAAATATTGCAACATTTTTCATAAAAAGCTAGGTGATCTTGACAATATCTACCATTTTCCCCTTTGATTCCAAATAGTAGTGTAAACAAATTTGATTCTTAGAAGTAATTTGATGTCCCATGAAGAAGAAGAAGAAGAAGAAAAAGAAGAAGAAGAAGAAGAAGAAAAAGAAGAAGAAGAAGAAGAAGAGGAAGAAGAAGAAGTAAAGTCCTCAAGAGCTAGTGCTTATCCCTGTGGCATGAAGAGGACAATATGTCACCCTTCTGGATAGAACGCTGGTCTATCGCAGATTACTTCCTCAGCTGTACACTGGTAGCCATTTCTTCACATGTGTTGAGTGAGGCGTTTGGAGTAAAGTTTCTTGCCCACGAAAAACAACGAGGTGACTGGGATAGGATTCGAATCCATGACCTTCGCCAGTCACATTAAGACGTGGAAATTATGTCTGCAGAAAAATCAATAAGTTTTTAGTTTTAACTTTCATGCAGTACCGAATTAATGGATGAATAAATGACTGTATCAATGGGTAATATATCTTTATAAAAAAAACTACCTCTATTACAAGTAAAAATCCTTAATACACACAAAAATACTTAGAAGTGTTGACTGTATTAAAACTTCAACCATTCTCTATTAGTGTTGACTGTATTAAAACTTCAACCATTCTCTATTAGTGTTGACAGTATTAAAACTTCAACCATTCTCTATTAATGCTGGCAGGATGACGTTATCATAAGACTTTTAAATGAATAAAAATAACAACAAGCATTTTACCCCATTCATCTTGAAAGGTCAATATGAAGGTGTCCTTTTTCAACTGCTTGGTACCAGTGACTTTGCTCCCCCCATTGCTCTTTTGATGAAACAACAAGGGCAGTTTATCAATCAATGCCTTACACTTCAAGTCTGGGACCTTTACACATATGTTGCTCGTCACGTTCACGTTATCAACAAAATATTTTTTTGTCATGGCTTGAGACTTAATGCTTTCATGAATTTCCTCGATATCTGAAAATATATAACACTTGATTTTATCTGCACGTACAAACTGTTTGAGTTAAATCACAAACAAAATTCATTTGACCTGTAAAAGTGTGCAAAACAATTAGTTCAACACTTCGTCGCTTACATTGCATCATGTCGACCCCCCATACTTTTGAGATACCTGTTTCTTATACATATCATTTTAACTATGCGCTGTTGTCAAAACGTGTGTTCGCTGCTATGCCACAAAACAATATAAAAAACAGGCCATGTTCGCCTAAATCTTAGTACGTTCTCCGCAATGTTATGCAACAAAATGTAATGACAAGCCGTGTTCGTCCTCACTTCTAGCTTATAAACATCCATTGAAAATCTTTAGTAATGATTTTATTTACTGAAAACAAAACTAATGTTGATGAATAATATATTTCCAAAGGAAGGTAACACATAGATCGCGACAACAGAAATACAATAGAAATAGAGAGTTTCTATGAGTTCATACACAAACTATGATGATGACAGGAAAGAGCTTTCAGAAAAAAGTAGGAAAAATAAAATTCTGCGTTCTCAAAGTGCAATGTTTCATGCTTTTTTTTGTTTTTTTTGTTTTTGTTTTTGTTTTTTTTTTTGTGGGTTTTTTGTATGTACAGCCTATATAATGTCCAGTAGTAGTATTGAGACTTTTCTATCATGTGATTAGAATTTTCTCTTCTTTGTTTATTAGTATTAAACAGTGATTTTATTTTTCATCCACCCGTCAATTATACGCCAGAATTGGATCATTTGACGTAACGATACAGATACAGAGACAAGTCATTTTATTCTTCACATTATGAATATACATGTTTTAGAAAAGCCTAACCTGACATTAAAGATAATAAAAATACAAATTATAATCAATACAAAATAAACAGTCATTTCTCTTTCACAAATTAAAAAGTCAATCAAAGAGGTTAGCTGATCCACAGCACAATTCCCTAGTGGATAACATTGTCACTCTGGGATACAGAGGTCCTGGATTTGAATCTTAGATGGGATGATGTCAAGACTGGCTTTGTCCCACAGTTCCTAACACAGACCAATTTTAAACAGGAGCTGCAACCATTAACAGGCCAGCCATATACAAACTTACCTTTTACTATTTCAAAGAGCAAAGCATCACAGTGTCATTTCAGTTGATCAAATAAGAATAACAAAAAAATGTCTGAACAATAAAAAAAAAAAGAAAAAAGAAAAAAAGCAGAAAACTATTGACAGGCATTATATATATAAGATTGAACAAGTGAACAAAAAATTTTAAGAGTTGTGAGCCTTTTAATACAGTGCTTTTTGCTTAATCAATTGAAACAATTGAAAGACAAGTGAATGTTACCCAAAGATTAATGACACTGGTTCTGGGGTCTTGGGTAGAAAATCAATAATAAGTAGATTCCTATGAATAGGCAAAAGTCACTGCATCTCATACACAAAACCGATGAGCAGTGGGCATAACAAACCTATTTAATACTCAAAGCTGAAAAACAAGTAAACAAAATTATTTTTAACAAAATATTCATAAAAACCTACCAAGCTCAGAGGTGGAAAGAAACACAGCCCGGTGACAATGGTAAGGATCAATCCACACTTTGGACAAAGTATTCAGGCCAAGATCATCACGTATAATTCTTTCTACATCTGGTAGCTTTGCAAATTCTGAAAAGCCTCCTAATATATATAGTCTTGATATTGTCTGATGAAGAGAAAATTTTGAAGCACCTATCAACAATTTTGAAACCACAATATATCATAAACAGAGGGAAAAAATGATGACGATTCAAATTTCAGGATAATGCAAAAAAACCAGCAAATTGTAGGTGTAGCCTACTATTGTAATGCTCGCAGCCCTGGAAATCATAAACATTGTCAAAATTGTAACAGTAACCACCTCTGGTACCATTTGATATGCAAGGATTTGGCTCAACATGGTTTAAACGTCTTGTTAAAGGGTTGAAGCCATTCAAGTGTCAAATAATATGTTGAACTGTCACTGTCAGTAACATCCTACACTGGTGTACTTGATTGCACAAGTATCATATTCTAATCTATACAGAATTATATTTGCTATGTAGCATTATCTCAAATTTGATTCCCCTCTGTTCCCATTGTCAAATTATATGTATGCACATGTGCACCTTATGAAAATTGTGATGGGTAAATTTGGTACCAATTAAATGATGTCTCAAATGATGTGATCAAATGACATTGACGTTTAGCCCTTTCTAGCACTACCAGGTATATCTTACAATTGATTTCTAAAGAGAGGTTCATTTTTATGTGACGACTTGTGTTGAGATGAATTATCCCTCAACCCCATGGGCCCCACTCATGTGTGTTTTTGCATAGAATGAAACTGAATCATCGTTGACTATTGAATGATGTGGCACAGTAAATATTATTGGCCTTGTTAGTGGTGGACAGGGGTTGACAGCCTCTACAAAAGTCATCAGGTAAAAATAACCAACAAATGGACAAGCACTTTCATACATTTATGGGAGAACACACACTGACACTACATACATTCTCTCTCACTCACATGAGCACATACACATACGATTTCGTCACCTGACTACGCGGGAATCCTTTGGTTTCCTCTGGTTCTGACGCCACATTCGGCGTTAACGCCCGCTCCAACAATTCTCAACCCCATGATGAACCGAACCGTTCAACATTAATCGGAAAGGTAAGAGTTGAAGGATCAAAGATCAGAACTGATTCTTTTAGAAGAAGCAGGAATCGGTGACTTGGAAGTGAAGCGCAAGTCGCCCGCCTTTAGTTTTAATGCCCATGTTTTAGTGTGCATCCATAAAAGTTTAATAATGTTAGGTTAAATTGTCAAAAGTTGTTACGGACGCGCAACAAAACATTCAATCAAAACATGTCTCGCTCTGTGTTCACCCATAAAACCTAGAATAACTAATCAAGGTTCCCCCCCGTTTGACCCCAGTGAATGTTTTTGTTATGTTTTAGAAGTAATGAATCGAAATAACGCCACAGCACAACCCAACGTGGTAACTTGGCAAAATCACACGACCCCCCTTCCAAACCTGGCCTGGTTTCACTTCCAAAAAGTGGAATTGTTTTGCTCATGATTGTCGCAAAACAGTTCTAAACAGACTTTCGTTGCTTCGCAGAATGGCCTCGTCATCTACTCTGACTTTGAGTTGGGGGCAAAGAAAAGTTTTAAAATGGAACTTAACTAAGAAACAGAGTTCCCCAAGTGTTGCCCGCGGGAGGGATTCGGTGTGTGGGGATCAAAATTTTCACATTCCATTACTGATGACGTCTATTGTGGTTTGGCTACAATTTTGTTATGTTTGGTTCTATCTGTTGTAGTTTGTCTACATTAGTTATATTTGGTTACTGCTAATGTGGTCTGGCTATATGTCTTGTATTGACTCTGTCATGTTGTTGTTGTTTATCGAGTCCCCTTTATACTGCAAAAAGCAGTGTAGGGGCCAGCCATGTGTAAAGCTCTGAAGGGTGTACATGACAAATGGAAGTAAATTCAGATGACAACGAGGACTAACACCACTCATCACCTTACACATGGCTAGAAAGTCTCTGCATCAGAAATTAAAGACGAGCAGGTGATGAGCCCACTGCGTCCAAACCTCTTTACCAGTATATTGGACAACAATGTACCATGAAGTCCATATATATTGATAATTATAATAATACTATAAAATAGATAAAATGCCATTTTGGACACAATAAAAAGTCAATTTCTAACTTAAGTTTGTTGGGATTTGTATGTCTTGCTATATTCATAACACGCCCTATGATCATTCAATCATATCATTTGTTCTTCTAAACATAAACGCCCATAATTGTCAATGTTCTCTTACGTCAACGATCGAAACACACACAAGTTTAACCCTCCATTGCCCAATAATATATTTCTTGGGTAGATCAATGTATATATTTTTTTTTACACATCACAAATGGACTGAGAGACAAGGTTCTAGCTCGTTTAGATTTCAAAACTTTTATTTTAAAAATTGTCAGCATTTGCCTCATTTTGGCACATTGGTAGTTAAGGAACAAAAAAACCCCCAATATCCCTTACAAAACGATGTGCCAATTTCGGCACACTGGGATTTAGATGGTTAAAACATGAACACCACCGCTAATTATATAGCAAAACAGTATAACAACTTGAAAAATAAAATGAGACCTGCTGATTGCAATGGTGTGTAAAGACATAGAGAGAATTCGTAAATTGTTTCCTAAAGACGAGACAAATCACAACAAGCGACGTTTCGGCTAAAGACCTTCGTCAAGAGACGAAAAGGATAAATGTGGATATTATCCACTATAATTACATCAGCCAATACTAGCGCCATGTCCCCCAAGGCCACCTAACGCTTCCCATCCCAAAACAAATCACAACAAAACAAAACAAACAAACAAACAAAACCACCGCCATTACCAGCACCATTACAAGAACCGCCATCAATACAAATACCACCACCATAACAACAATGGAAACTACCACTACCATCAACTCTTACAGCCACCGCCACTATCATCAGCATAATAACAACAACAACAACAACAACAAACAACAACAACAACAATAATTATCAAACCATCACCACCACAAAAAAACATCAACAACAACAACAATGGTAATAATAATAATGATAATAATAATACTAATAGTAACAACAACGACAACAACAATTCAAATCTTCATCCACTACATAATATCACGTATGTTAAAATTACCACAAAACATCATTATCATCAACCCCAATGGCAACAACAGAAACCACCACCACCACCACGAACTAAACTTACAACCCCTATTACCACCACCACCGCCACCACGAACTAAACTTACAACCCCTATTACCACCACCACCACCACCATGAACTAAACTTACAGTCACCACCACCGCACCAACAACTGAACTTACAACCACCACCACCACCAACATCGCCACCACCACCAGCATGAACTAAAGTTACAACCACCACCACCACCATCACCCCGAACTAAACTTACAACCACCACCACCACATCGAAACTGAACCTACAACCACCACCACCACCACGAACTGAACTTACAACCACCACCACCACGAACTGAACTTACAACAACCACCACCATTGCCACCACCACCACCACAACAGCAACAATAACAACAACCACCACAACCACCACCACAACAACAACAATAATAACAACCACCACCACCACCACCACCACCACAACAACAACAACCACCACCACCACCACAACATCAACAACAACAACAACCACCACCTCAGCGACCAACATAACCTAGACTAGGTAACACACAAATAAAACGAAACTCAATTCATCCAAAACATACATCCACCCCCCCCCACACACACACACACACATACACACACACATATTCATACCACCCCACCCCTTTCCCCTCCCCGCACCTCCACGAGCCCCTTACTCCCCTTACGCACATTCATATCTCCACCCCCCCCACCTCCTTCTCCCCCTCCCTTTCTCACTTCCCCCACTGGATAGCAGTTTTATTGTGACAGACCAGGCCAGGCCTAGATAAATCCAGTGTGTGTCGTTGCCTTTTATATTAATGTCATTCCTGCACCCCCTCTTTCAAAAACCCAAGTTTTAATCGCTATAGAAATCTTTATGTATAGATAGACTTGTCGTGACTGCCTTTAGAAATAGGCTACGCTCTGTCACCCCGCCCATTTCACAGGGTGTGTATCACACACACACACCGTAATATCCTAGTCAACCTCCTGCTAGTATCGGAATGTCTAAGGGCTATAACACTAGACTAGGCCGATAGGATTTTAGGCCTGTAAACGCGTCAATCGGTGAAGGTAGTCGCTTTTTCGTGCTGGGTGGATTTTCAAGCTTGATAAAAGTTGTGTTGTTGTTGTTTGAAAACAAGTGTAAGTAAATAATTATAATTAAATAATTTAGTTTAGGTATATATCTAGTTAGTTTTGTTTATAAAAGTTTAATTATTTTGAATCCAACCTTTTGTTAATTAAACATTGTTGTTGCTGTTGTTGTTGTTGTTGTTGTTGTTCTTGTTCTTGTTCTTGTTCTTGTTCTTCTTCTTTTTCTTCTTCTTCTTCTTCTTCTTCTTCTTCTTCTTCTTCTCCAGCTTCTTCTTTATCTCATTCTCCTTCTTCTCGAATCTCTGTCTCTCCTCTTCTCCCTCCTCCTCCTCCTCCGCCATCACCACCTCCCCTCTTCCTCTTCCTCCTCCTCCTCTTCCACCACCACCACCTCCCCTCTTCTTCCTCTTCCTCCTCTTCCTCCTCTTTCCTCTTCCTTCCTCCAGTTACCCACCCCAACAGTCATGTTTGTTTTGACAAGAATTAAGAACTCATCAGCTGTCTCTTATTACATTTCATTCGTTCCTTTTGATGTGATGTGAATCCTTGTTTTGAATATTCTCGTTTCCCCCGAGTGCGGTCGGATGGTATTTGTTTGAGCCAGGAATCTGATCGTGATTACTGTGGGGTAACTCCTGATAATTATACAATTAAGCTAAATTGGAGAATCCACATCACACCCTTCGTGTGCCGAGAGGGGTTAAGAGGAGACGGGGGTTTTTGGAAGCTGATATTCATCTAGATCCTATTAGTAAAAGAATTAGAGCTCCACGACTTGTGTGGCGACGAAGGGGATTCTGTGCATGGGACCGCCCAAGTTATAACATTATCTACTACATAAAATGACGACGTAGGTAGCTGTCTGTTTCCCATGAATGACTAGTCCGCGTCAGGTTCCGTCCGTTCCTGCTGGTACAAGTTTAATCCCGTGGAGACCATCGTTGTTTGTTTATTTGCCTACCGCCGTCGAGTCGTGTTCAGGTTTAAGCATAAAATATTGGCGTACATAGAAAAAGGAAATAATACGCTGTAAGAGACAACAAGAACAAAAGGAAAACAAAACAAGCGTCATATCCTGTTGCTATCATGCTAACGCCACCTAGCGAGGAAATGGTGACTAGTCTGCGACGCCCCCCCCCCCACAAAAAAAATATCAACAGCCAAACAAACAAAAAACAAGCAAAAAAACAAAAACAACATAAAGCACGATGTAATAATTAATCATCCATGATGCTTTCGGATTCTTTTCTTTCTTTCTTTCTTTCTTTCTTTCTTTCAATATTAAAAATCATAGAAAAATTTAGATAACCATTTATAATATTAATATATCATTGCTGTACTCGGTAGAAGCCCTTGTCGCTGTTCGATCCTTGTCTTCCAAAACAGGCGAATAGCAACGATGACAATGCTAATATTTACTCTCATGGTTTTAGATGGTTTTTACCTTAGGTAAAGGCACGTAGCTTTTTAAGTACATTTATATAATTTACCTTGATTAGTGCATCCATTGGTTTGAACAGAAGAAGGCCAGTCTGTTTCTTTCTTTATTTACAAAACAGTGCTGTGTGAAAATTGTAATCCATAATAACAACGAATTTAAGAATTTGCTGGCAATATCATAACAATGATATTGTGTATCAAAGGAAAGACAGTGAGAACAAGGGCAAGTGTTTATAGTCGCGACATACAGAAGTGAAAATGATAAGATGCAGTTCAAAGATATTATCATCGTGTCGATTTACCAGAGCAAGTTTTGATGACGTCACACACAAATAAATGATATTCAATATTCACTCTTTGAGCAGTATTGAATAGTTCATTGGATACAAATATTTATAATATTATAGTGGTTACCAAGGGCAAAAAAAGCGTTCTTCTTCTAAATACTTGTATCTAGCTCCACGACATAATGTGTGTCCTTATCAAGCTTTACTTCGTCCCCGCCGCTCTAATTGTCACGTAATGGCGACACAGTCATTCTTCTAGGCGTAGATAACTTTTTTAGGTTCAGCCGTCAAAATAAAAAGGGGCGTTGCTGGTTATCTGCAATCAGCTGTTGATGGCAGTTGGCAGACAAAACGGTCGGCGTTTGGTGTGTACCACGATATTATTAGACACTGACACTTCTAAGTATATTATCTCATAATATTATAAGTAGTCCTCAGTCCACGTACTATTTCTTCTTGGGTCTTGATAGCTTCATAAACAATACTCCATTGTAAATAGTCATGGACTGGCCAACTAACTAAGTATTTTCTCTCTCTCTCTCTCTCTCTCTCTCTCTCTCTCTCTCTCTCTCTCTCTCTCTCTCTCTCTCGATGTGATAATGTTTCACTCTCATGCTCTATCTCCCTCCTCCTCTGCCCCACACATCTCTCTCTCTTTCCTTCTATCCATCTCTCTTTCCGCTCCCTATGTGAAGTGCGTGTTTTGCTTATATCGACGAATGCCTCGCGACCCAACCGAATGAGTTGGATGTCGATATAGTAGAGGTAGTATCGACATCCCGACACATCGGCGTCATATTGTATCCAGCGCCATTATTCACAGTCCATACGTTAACTGTTAGCATAGAGTTTGGCACAATCCCACTTGGCATCCTTCAGCATTGAATTCTAATTCTACTCAAAACATGACGTTATTATATTATAGCGATTCACCGCGTACGAATTATGTCTTATCAGTTGACGCAACGTCTGTGAATAATACGACCCCTGGAACCCAATGTCGTCAAATCGCCATTGCTCTGTCACAAGACTAATTATTGCCACAACACGATTTATGTCCGCCAATAATCATCAATAAAACAGAGCCATACCAATCTTTTTTTCATTTCTCCAATTTGTTTCGGAAAGCTAATGTTCTACTACTGGAGGTCTACTATTACTTTCCACACCAACACAGACCGTACGCAAACTGTCAGCACATTTTGGCACAATCCAATTTGACATCCTTCAACATTGAATTCTACCAAAAACATGACTTAGTTATCGTGATTTACTACGTGCACGAATGTTTTATTAGTTAACATAAGGACTGGGTATACGACCACAGATGACTCATAATCTATCACGCTTTTGGTTAAATGGTCCGCAATGAAATAATGATAAAAAACCCGCTAACAATGACACAATAATAAGAGGAATGAGGGCTGCCAGAAGCTAAAAATCCAGAAGGAAGGTATGAAAAACAAGGGAAAATGGTATAGCTTCAAATCAAGACAAGTAACAAAACAAATGAACGTTCGTTTGTTTTGTTACTTGTCTTGATTTGAAGCTATACCATTTTCCCTTGTTTTTCACAATAATAAGAGAAGCAAAAGTGATGGTGCAGCTTCAATTGTATTAAAAAAAAACAAAAACGGGCGTTTCGGGTTTCCCCCTTTTCAAACAGTTCAGTTAGGTTCAATGTTTTTTTATTGCTTGGCCAAGTGGCAAATTCATTGTTATAAATCAAACTTAATGTATATTAAAACACAAACAACATAACATATTATATTTTTTGCGTGAAGATAATACCATTATATGATACACGTAGACACTACCAAATCGTCTGCATAATACCTTTATCTGGATATTGCAACATGTTTCTGAAGAGGCGGTTTTGTGTTTATTTCAATAAATTGGTTATCAAATGATCTGTTTGATAGGTAGACGTCTAACAGGGTTCTGAAATCAGATAACTTCTTAAAGTTGATTTGATTTGATTCAAACTAGCCTAATGATTGTGTAACATTGTGGTGACTGCGCAAACTCTGATTTTGTAGTAGTTGTTTTGTGTGCATATCTAGCGGCTTAACATACTGATATGGTGTCTACCGACCGCTCATAAAAGGATGATGAACGTATTTTCGGATTCTGTGGTGCCAATGAGCGATCGGTAGACATCACATAATAAATAATGTAGGTATCATTCTGTGGTAGATATCCACATATCTAGACGTACTAAATAATATAACGTCATTGAATATCCTATGCCAAGCTCAGAGCAATCCTGTGGAGGAGCAATCTGAATCTGTAATCTGACTACCCTACTTTTTTTGAATTCCAGAGTAGGAGAGTGACATGATATTTTTGTACACTGCTGCATTCGTCTTTACCTGGATGAGTTCACAACTTCACCTCATTAAATCTTGTTTTATTATGCCTGCACCTGTCCCTTTAAATACCATTATAGTCTTGGTATAATCTTTGGTAGCTGGTCATTTGTAGAGTGAAGATTACATATTTGATCTAAATTTCCTTGCGTTTGGACCTTCTGCAACAGGGAGAGAAAGATCAGGATTTTTCTGCTAGAATTAGAATTCGACTTTTGGCTTTGGGCTTGGGGTGCACGGGATTGGTTTGACACCCAGTAGATAGTAGCACTGCAGTACGTCTTCAGAACAGACATCAATAGTTTAGAAAGAGTGTCAACACAACTTTTACGTTGGATTTTGAAAGGAAAGGTATGCTCTTTTTACTTCAAGGTTTGTGAGTTATTATTATTATTATTGCTATAGAATTTATAGATAGTCTGATACACTGATACTGATGATAGTATAGTGTCTCTAGTCTTGTTTGTAGAGTAGCAGAAGCATTGCCTCTTGCTTCTTTCTTGGACTTTTGTTTTGTTGAGAGTTTGGGCTTGGGGAAGGTTGAAACTAGCCTGTACTGTATAATACAATCTGCAGACTATTCATGCCATATTATATAGAGACTAAGATCTGTCTTCTAGACCAGACTAACTATAATAGAGACAGAGATGTTGTTCTAGTTCTATCTCGCGACTAAGACTCCATGTCTAGACAATAACATCCTCCAACTCCACTCCAACGGGCTGACTTTTACTTTTAGTTACAATTTATGCTTTATTATTATTATTATTATTATTATGATAACTGAGCTGGACTATGTCACTATTGTGCACTCTGAGACTGAGGTATTTAATTAAAAACAGTAGACTAGACCAGTAGGCAGTGTGTTGGAGCACATTTATTAATGTTATAATTGTCCATTTACAATCACTAGAACTTCAATTATCAGCTGACGTGCCACACCCACTTTCACTTCTTAATCTTACACACTCTCACTTTCAAACAGCCCTGCACTAGTAATTTCACTTTGCAGACTTTCTGTGCACAAGAAACGATCAATACCAGACAAAGAATCAATTCTGTCATTGTACAATTCTGATCTAGAATCGTCAATTTTATGCCATTATAGCCATGCTCCATTGACACAAGTGTGATGCAGAAGTTTGTACAATCACAGAATGACTAATTTGTTAATGTAGAATATCAATATAATATTAAAACATAGGCAACAAAGAGGTAGTGTAAAAACAAAATTTTATTGTGATAGAAGCTGCAGCGACCAAGAAGTTAAGATGCTGCTCCTAATTCGTTTAGAAAAAAAGGTTCCCCGGTAATAACAGATACTCTGTGGATAAATGGTGAAACCATATAAGTAATTCAACTGAGGTGAGAAATTTGGGTTTCTACTTTGACGAGTTTTTGTCTCTAAACAGTCGTATATCTAGAACAAATAAGACTGCACTTCCATCTTAAAACAATTAGCAGAGTTAGAAATCTTTTGGACATTAAATCAACGAAGCTTCTTGTAAAAGCGTTGGTAACCAGCCGTCTGGATTACTGCAACTCTCTTCTGTACGGCCTCCCCAACTACAGCATTAATCGTCTCCA
>JARFNW010068804.1:0-13596 GCA_031763155.1 Dirona albolineata | reverse complement strand
CCCTGATATCATGTACATCATCAGTAGCCACTCCATAATCATTTTTGCACGTGCTTAGCCCAGGTGGCAGCTCTCAATTGTCCTATAACTGAGAAGTAACCACTAGGGAAACAGCAAAGTGTTTACTGGTAAAACGTATGGATCGCATAGTACATTGTTGTCCAATTTACTGGTAAAGGTATTTGGACGCAGTGGGCGCATCACCTGCTAGTCTTTAATTCCTAATGCAGAGTATTTATAGCCGTGTGTTAGGTGATGAGTGGTGTAAGTCCTCATTGACAAGTGGACACACTTCCTTCTGCCACGTGCACTCTTCAGAGCTTGACATATGGCTGGCCCCTACACTGCTTCTTGCGGTATGAAGGGGACTCGATAAACGTTTCCGTGCGAAGGGACGCAACTGTTGATAGAAAACGGAGTGTCCTCAGGGTAAATTCGGATCTTGTTACTCTGATTATTTCCCCTGTTGTCTGCTTATTATCATTATTGCAATGCCTGCTGTTCAGCTTTTGACTGTCTATTTTATATAATATATAAAATCATCACCTCATCGTATATTACCATCAACTTATCCTTAATAAATACCTGAGGGAGGTAATCGTTTATGTCCAGAAAAGAGACCTGACTAGTTACAGATCAGATGCCATCTTCGTTGGGTGATAGTTGGCCAATTAAATTATGAAAACTTTGGTGAGGAGAATAAATGGAAAATGCCTTGTTTAGACTGTTGGCCTTGTTTTGTTTTTATTTATTTGTATTTATTGTTGTTTGATTGTTTATGTGTGCGTGTGTGTGTGGTTGTGGTTGTTTGCTAGTTTTTGACGGTGGTTTTGCGTTGTTTTGATTTTTGGTTGATTGTTTTTGGGTTGTTTTTTGTTTTGTTTCGTTTTGGGTTTTTGGGTTTTTTTGTTTTGTTTTGATTTTCTTTGGTGTGTGTGTGTGTGTGTGTGTGTGTGTGTGTGTGTGTTTGTGAGTGTGTGCGTGTACTTGTGTGTGTGTGTGTGTGTGTGTGTGTGTGTTTGTGTATCTATTTGTTAGGTGGTTGCCCCCGGGGCGGGGCGGGGGGGGGGGGGTCATGTTGCATCATCATTGTTGTCTCCCCGTAGTAAAAGGTGTTGTAGGTGAAGCAGTTATTGGCAGCTGGCCATGGTGGGTTCCATCTTAGGGCGTTGGTGGAATTCCGTAAACATCAATGTTCGTTTTTTGTTCTCGTTTGTTACAGCAGATTTAATAATATTTATATCGTTATCAGATCTAATACGTGTTATGATCTCTGGTTGGAGTGGCCTCAGGTAGCTGGTGTTAGAGGAAACGCGAGTCTATTATCTAGGTATGCTGACTATTGATATTCTTCTTGCGTTTGTTTATGTTCTTGCTCTTTTTGTCTTTTTTTCTTCTTTTTTTTCCTATATATTATTTTCCTTGTTCTAGTCCTTTTACTTCTCCTCCTGCTCATACTCCTCCTAATACTCTATCCCTCCGCCTTATCCTCCTCCTCCTCTTCCTCCTCCTCCTCCTCTTTCTTCTTCTTCTTGTTCTTCTTCTTGTTCTTGTTGTTGTTGTTGTTGTTCTTCTTCTTCTTCTTCTTCTTCTTTTACTCTTCTTTTTTTCCTTCTTCTTCGTTGCATGTTCCTTGTTCTCCTCCCCCTTCTGCTCCTCCTCATCATCGTCATCACCATCGACATCATCATCATCATCATCAGCAGCAGCATCATCATCATCATCCTCTTGCATTGTCGTTATTCTTTTTTATTAATTCATTAAGGCTTGGGAGGGAGGGGGTGGCTTGTCGAAAGTGCCAAAAAGTCGCCAATGACTAAGCATATCTTTTTTAAATTTCTTTTATTCTAGTGATCGACCGTCTTTAACTTTAAATAATTATCATATGATGCGCTTTTTTCGTGTACCAATTTTTTTTAAATACTTCGTACACACCACACCATGCGCATTATTATACGTCATTGTTGAACACAGTGACGTCATGATATCGCAACAACAAATTTTAGGGGTTCGTTACAGCGCCGACATCTTTAACATTAAAGTATTACCTATATAAAATAAATAAAATAAATAAATAAATAGAGGAAAAGCAGTAAATTTTGCCGGTTTCAAACCGGCCGAAAGGGTGAACGTCCGATGTGTAGTTCTATTTGTACACTTTGTTTGGAAATAGTGTAAAATTTCATCAAGTCTACGGGTAAATAGTAACCTTACATGTCGTTCTTCAGTGTCTGATCTTGAACTTGTTGGAATACAATCAAAATGCCGGGTCAAGTACTCAATTTGACTCGCGATCTGCCAGTAACTGAAATAACACTGCATCGTGGAGACACAGGTACGATATTGCTTCATTAGGTATACCATTGGTGCTTTTATTTTTTTTACGATTGCCTAACAACCAACGTTTTTATATGTTGTCTCCTGAGTCCTGAGGTCGAGAATGTTTGTGATTCGAGAACTCAAGAAGAAGAGAATTACACTTTTATCTGTGATAATCAGTAGTCTCTTATTGATTTGACCTTACCATCTCTCTAGATCCGTCTATCATCATAATTAATTGTCATATCGATAAGTCCAGGTAGCCCATCACCACTCTCCATGCTAGTCTGCCCTTTGACTTTGATTGAGTTGATGATTTTGATAAAGACTGGAGAATGACTCAATGACTGGATAGCAATTTCAATTATCTTTACCTTTTTATCTATTTTATAATTACAATTATTATTATCATAGAAATAGAGGAGCTACCCCTTTAACTTTAATGATAATAATGATACCTCTGCCTCTATGTCTATGATGATATGAATATTATAGTAGATAGATAGAGACTAGAGAGACAGAGACAGATCTGAGATAGTAGTAGTATTTATAGCTTCCTATTATTACTATTATTAGACTTAGATTCTACTATCTAGGACTAAGTAGTGTAGGTGGTTGCGGGACAGTATGATGAGTATGACAGTCTTGTGTTGATTGATGTTGAGTATGAACCTATTGGAAACTCACTGCACTGTAGTGTACAGTCACAGAGTTTACAGTTCATTGACTCTTTAGTATTAGTATTAGACCAAACCATCCATATTATATATGTAGTATAGGAACCGAATCATCACACTTTCACATGATGATCAACGTAACCAGTACCAGGGCCAAGGATGCAGAGAGAGATATCATTGATAGAGACCCTCAAATTTGTACATCGTTGTATGTGTGTGCTTTCGTTTTGTGATGCAAATAATGGCCCGATTTGTTGAAATATATGTAATTAAAGCATTTTAAAAGTGCATGATTAGAGTTAAGTTTTCGTTGGGCGTTAATTTCACGTCTGAACTTCCGTCACATTTTTTGGTTGAAGCATGTATCCATTAAATAAAAGTTACACACTATTGGGTGACTGTAGTGTTGCTTTTATACTTAGAATTTAAGATATATTGGTAAACATGAAGTTTAGGAATATTTATTGTTTTGGACTATCAGATGGTCATATTCAATAAATTCATATTCAGTATCGAATTACCACAGTAATTGGGTTAGGGCTAGGGTCTTAATTAAGGT
This sequence comes from Dirona albolineata, assembly GCA_031763155.1. Taxonomy (NCBI): domain Eukaryota; kingdom Metazoa; phylum Mollusca; class Gastropoda; order Nudibranchia; family Dironidae; genus Dirona; species Dirona albolineata. Next base: position 10,041 of record JARFNW010068804.1, on the reverse strand, counting down.
TTGGGTTCAGGGATAGGGTTTTTTGGGTTTAGGATTAGTATGTGGGGTTAGGGTTTTAGGATTAGGGTAAATAGAAAATAACACGAACGGTTGTGTAAAACAAGATTTATGATGCTATATGTATGATAATGGCTTGGTTGTCTGCTGGGACTTTGGGGTGTGTGAAAACAAAAAAGTTTGAAAAAGGAAGTGAATAGAAACAGACAGAATGTGGATGTGCGATAGTGTTGAACGCAGGAGGGCTCCGATGCTGTAGACTATAGACCATCTAAAAATAGTAGAAACATTGGAGTTGGACAGGGTTGTCCACCCACTGTTTTCAGTGATTTTACTATACGTGTTATTACTATTTTTTGGCTTTTGCTTGATTGATAAAAATATGAAAAAGCGTAGGGAATGGGAAATCAGGACTCAAAAAGAGCTTTGCCTAGTGAGTAGTGAGGATTGGAATCTTAAAGTGGACAGGAGTGTAAATCTTTCAGATTTTGTCTGATTTCAGACTTTTTGTTTTGTCTGATTTTAGATATTTTTTTGCTTTTTCATATTAGTGGCAAGCTACGATTTCAGAAAATATTTTGCTTCAATGTAGAATCGGCAGTAGAAGGCCCTTTGCTGAATAAAGGTGATTTCTAAATTTATAGAATAAGTATGCAGATGACACACACAACCTTTCTGCTTCTAACTAAGGGCTGTTAACAATTTTCAAATTCCCAATCATTGTCATTTGTTGTTTCTTAGTACCAAAGTGATGGCATCTAAGAAGTGAAAGGAATTATATTGAAAGTTGCTCTGACTGGAGGAGAATGAGTGCTTCTTAAATTTTAATCAGATAGAAGATACTCGAAGAAGGCAGAAGTGCTTCCTACAGTAGTGATCCAATGGGATCTATCTAGTGAGTCAACCAGAAACAAAACAAATAGAAATGCAATGAATAGAGAGAGTCGTAATAAATATTTGAGTTTGAGCATTATTTTCATTTGCAAGACTTCCAGCAACTTAATTATACATTTCGACGTTTTGAATTTTATTTTATTTTACTTAGTTTCCAAGAACTACAATATTTTTGTCATTTTCAGGTTTAGGCTTTAACATCAGAGGAGGAACAGATCTACCAAACTTCAAGGAAGATACTGGAATTTTTGTCACTAAGCTCAAGGAAGCTGGAGCTGCATTCAGAGACAGGCGCCTGAAAGAGGGAGATAAAATCGTAGAGGTTAGATTTTACAAACTTATTCAATAGTTTGAATCATACATGCCTAGAAAATGCACATTATTATTATAACATATTGGAGGTAGAAGTTAAAATTCGAAGGTCCCCTCGGTTGTAAGGAGCGTTTGTCCTTTCCAAAAAATTGTATTTGCACTTAACAGGCATTAAGTGTTGAGTGTTCCGTTGCTTACTTGGTGTAAATGTGCTTCTGTAAAGCGCTTAGAGCATGGTGATGATCATGGATATGCGCTATATAAATGGCATTTATTTATTATTTATTTACAATATTGTAAAAATTCAAGAGATCATGGTGTACATATCTTTTGTCCTACAAGATGGCTGTATACATTTCTTGGTCAGATCAGCGTCATTGGTCAAAAAATGAGTTATCTGCGCATAATATATATATGATTATGATATTATTTATTGGGAGGCCCTTTTGGATGATGAAAAGTGGTCCTTGCTAAAATGGCAACCACAGACACATTTGAATTGCATGATAAGAAGGTACATTTATAGATTTTTTTATCTGTTCCCTTAGAACCGTGATTGAGAACAGTGTCCAAGGCAGAAGGCATTGATGCACAGACCCAGCTAAAACATCAGGTTAAGTGCAAGTCTGTGCCCCACTAGTACACATGGCCTGATGCAGAGCTGGAAAATCTATGGATCTAGATTTTTAAAGCAAGCAGAGAATCAGTCCACTCAGCTTTATAAATTGTTCGCAAAGAGATTTTTGATAGCCGTCAAAGACGTCTTTTTTAATAACCCATATTATGTTTTTTTATATCTAAAGGTCAATGGCACAGACATCCAGTCCCTAACACATAATGAAGCCGTCCAAGTTTTTATCACAGCAGGCGAAGTTGTTACCATGAAAGTGATTCATGGAGCAGAAGCTCATGTTTTGGTATGTTCTTGGTTGATATTTTTATTTTTTTTAAGAATCATAAAGTTTGGCCGTCAGAAGGAATAGAAGCGTGTGTTGTGTTCCCATATGTTTTCTATATTTGTTAGCTGACAAAAGGGGAGACCTGTAGAATAATGTTCTTGTTATGATTATTTTCACTAGGCTATTCCTATCTCTCCTTTTGATTTCATTCCTTTAAATCTGACCATTGGCTTATGACAGCCCTTATATTGTTTTATATAGCATGTGTACAGACCTGCGTAATAATCCAATTAAATTCAGGAAGAAGATCTATTTGAAACTATTCACCGGTCTTTGGGAAGAAAAGTAAAGGTTTGTTGAATTGTGGAATATTTTTTTTCCTTCGTGTCAATGTTTTCTACTAAGGTTAGCAATATATTCCCCAGTTTTGGATGTTCCAAGTAGGGTTGTCACTGTCAACTGTTTTAAAAAAATCATTTAATAGTATTGCTCAATGTTCTTTTCAGATGTTGAAATCCCCATTCCTGGCCAATTTTTATAATTGGTTGGAAAATCATTCTCCTCATTTTTCACAACTCGATTTTAAATGTTTCTTTTCTTTTTTTTCACAGAAAGTCCTCGAGGCCCGGAAGAGGGGCAAGGGTGGTATGATTTTAGTCATTATACTCTTAGGTGTTGCTGCTGCTGCAGGTGTTGGCTTCTATTTGAACAAGAACAAATGAGTTTGGTGGAGAAATTCCAGGGAGAGGGACAGACGGGGTTGGGGGAGGGTCCTAGATTCGTATTCAGTTCATTGAAATTTGTATCAATCTCCACACTTATCTCTAACAAATTTGGTTTTAGACGTGTTTTTTGTTTTTTTTTATCATTTTTTTGCCTCTGGTTTTTACAAATATTTACATACTGTTTTCGATTTCTTTTCGACATCGTCTACTGGATGTGTGACAATACACAGGCACATGCAACTGTCTCAGTTTGTCATGATTGCTTGTCTCTAAATGTTTGAACAGCTGGAGAAACACATTTTAACTTCTCAAACCAGTTATACCTTTGAGTCTTTATCAGGAGATATATATAGAGAGTGAGAGATGTGATACATTTCATGAACAAGCAATGAAGATTTGTTTTACGTCATGCAGGAAATATTGGGTTTTATTCCTTTTCTGAAGTAGATTGTTTATGTGTGTGCAAAACAAAATGTAAGTTACATCATAAAAGGTTGAAAACTAAGTTGCCTCAAAAATAGTTATTTATTATTCAAACTCTTGTTTAGGATTGATCAACATTTGTAGGGCAGGGATCAAAATTTTCCACTCCAACCTGAGTGTATTGAGATATAATTTAGTCCATAATGTTTCTTATCTTAGTCTTAGTATTTGTGGCATTAGTTTCCTCTATAACATCATTGAAATAAAGCTGTATATTGTCATGATTACTGGATTTGACTCCCTTATTGTTTCTCCAAGTTGGACCATTTTTATTTCAATTGTTAAGTTTCTAAAATACTGATTTCAAGGGTTTTTATTTTGTGACTTTGATTACATATTTGCTTGATTTGAGAATCAGTCGTCACATTTTCTTTTAAGCATTTATGATGGATTTAATCTGTGCTTTGACTTCCTGAATTTGATTTTGTCCTGGCTTGTGTAAGTTAATTTTAATACTACGTAATGAACAGCTTAAATTGTTTGTCTAGCTCTCATTTGGTGAAGTGTCAAGTTCGTGTATATGAACATTGATTAAATTTATTTTCTTGATAAAGCATAATCCCTTTGAAGTTCCAAGAAACTTTATTGTTAATGGAATGTTTTAACAATCATTTAAGGTCTGGAGAACCATTAATTTGCTAGAAATGATAATCAACCCACTAGAAATGATAATCAACCCATGTCACCAGTTCCTTGAGGTGAACATGAAGATGTCTGTGATAGTGATAGTATGCTTGAAATGAATGAGACAAACTAACTAAAGTTTGTGGACATTTTGTGAGAAAGAGTATGTCGACTTTCCTTGTTATATTCATTATTCATTTTCAATCGCCTCTTCAAAGTGTTACCAAGTACAATATGCATGCTTTGTTTTATCCAGGCATAATTTGACTTTGGTCATTTTGTTTTATCTTGGTCAGTAATAATTTCACATTTATTATTACTTTGTTCATTTTATATATTATATTGATTTGAGTTTCAGTGTCTGAAGCTTTTTAAACATTATTTGCCCAATTCATTTGATAACTCATTTCTGGTCTTTTGAAAACTTTTCTTGAAATAGTTTATTGAGATTTTATTTCTTTTAGCTTTCCAAATTTTTATTCTCACGTTATTACCCTTTTATCACATTTGGACATAGCTTTGTTTAACAAAATTGTTTTAAGTAGGTTCAGATAGAGGAAGACTATAATATTAGTTAGATTTTAAAACAGATACTGTAGCCATAGGTTATCCCCTTCTTTATAAATGTTTCCCTCTGTCAAATTGTAATCCAGTTAATGTACTTAGTGTTAGAATTGTTCTCTCAGAGATTGCCTTAAAAGCTTGCTTTGTTCTCATTCCAATGTGTAAGTTGTAAGCAATTGAGAAAAAATGTCAAAAGACGCTTTGGCGGAACAAAAGATCTTCTACAATTTGGGTAATGGCTTTAGGCAGTCAAACCTTTGCAAAATGTGTATGAAATAAAAAAGAATACATTTTTTTACCATAATCATATTTTATTTGACAAAATTTTGGGTGATTCCTCTCATAATAGTAATAGCTCTTTACTTTTACTATTATTTCTAGTTTCCTCTTCTTGCCGTTTCTTGATGTGGAAACGGCTTGCGTTGTTGGTCAAGCACGAGCAAAGCTGAATGTGTTGATCAATACATGATTGGTTGAGGCACTTGTGTGTATCTGAATCTTTTGGTTGAGATCTGGCTTTGCATGCAAGTGTCTTGTACGTGTACCTTGTGCACTGCCCGACGTTGGGGACGGGACTAGTTTTACGCTGTGGGGATAATTGTTAAAAGTTGACTGGATTAATATCAGTATCAGACAAAGAAACTCAGCACATGAAATCTTCAGACATTTATGTCTTACTCAATCTAATCATGAGAAAATTCATCATTTCATTACAGTATTACATAACACTAGTAATGATTTTGTATTTTGTATATTTCAGGAAGCCCCTATTTATCTGATTGTGAAAAGTGCTCAATATTGCATACAATGAAAGTGATGTTTGCCATGAACAGAAATAATTTTCTAAATGGCAGGTCCAAAGAGTTTAAAAACAAGGAAACTATTTATTTACCTGCCAAATATATATACTTTTTATATTCTCTTTAAAATCTTATTGGCTGGTGATCTCAAGCTCTGAATTGTCTATCACAAAGTAAAAATGAGCTGCTTTATTACGGCATTTGATAAAGATGAAAGTATTTCCAAAATTACCTAATGACATTTTTCATTTAACCGGGAGTTACAATGGTAAGAAGGAAGGATGATTTTGTTTTTAATTCATATTTTAAAATGTTTCGCAATTGAGCAGTATGATTTAGTTTTTATCTTTCCTTTTATTAAGACATTCTCTGTAACCTACCTATCATCTACTATCTTATTTCCTATGATGAGTATGAGATTTTTGGCTGACCTAAAACGGTTAATTTTTTAATTTTTTTCTACTTTTTTTTTTCTCATTATTTACTTTTAGTTTGTTCATAGTTGATTCATCTTTTATTCAGTTATCGTGTGTTTGTAATTGATCTACTACTTGTTCTAGATCTTACAATTTTGTTGACCAGATTGGCTTTGTACATCTGTGGGCTATTGGCATCAGCATCATAGTTTGGGTTTTTTTAATACAATGTAGAAAAGAAATCTGACAAGGAAAAGGATACCAGTATTATATATATATATATATATACGGTAATTCCCTCAATCCATAGTTGTCCTGGAATTTGTAAGGAACTTTCAATCCTTCCTGGTTTGAAGACAAATAGTTTGCCCTGGGATGCTGCAGGCAAAGTATTTTCAACGTTTTTGAAAGCATGTGTCATTGTCACCATGTTTAATTGTATTGAATGGAGTCAAGAGCTTCAGAGATATTGAGATGAATGCTTCCTTTTGATCCATTTTATTAAGTATTTTGTTTCACAAACTGTAGGTAATGGAAAGCAAATTAGAACATATCTCTGTTGAATTTGCAGATTCTTTGAACAAGCTGCAACTGCAATGTATTAGTATTAGTATCAACTGAAGCCCTTCATCGTTAGTAATATGTAATAATAATGGCAATAATCTCAAGGGAATGAAATATCTTCACCACATCATTTTTTGCTGTTTGGTAATTGTATTTTACTGATTCCTCGGATCACAATATATTCCTAAAAGTATCTCTTACGTACTCTTAGCTCAGCAAGTTTTACGAATGTGAATACATGTGGCACTGCATATTTATTGATTGGCTCTGAGTTTCCTGATTGATAGAAAATTTGACTCTCAAATTATTTAGTTGTATTTTATAGGATATTTTTTCCTGTGTGTAGAAGAAGTGCTTGATGGAACAAATGATATTTAAAATACGAAAGCCAGCATCAAGCCCAAGATATTGGTATTCAGGTCAAAGTTTAAGAAGAATGCATATATAACCTGACACGGAAAGGTAGCACCATAAAGAAAGAAAACATATCACGGTTATTATTGATTATATTTTGGATGTGCTATTTCTTGTCTCTAGTGCTGTAGCCTACTTTTTAGTCATGTATATTTTTTCTCCACTGGGTATTTATTCAGATTTATTGAACATCTCGAAAATGGTTGACTTTCTTGTCTAAGTCTTATTTACCTGTGTAATATTTTCTCTTTATTCTCTTTCTATTTTTACAATGAAGGTCTAATATTAATATAAGTAGGCCTACCATATTGGAGGCTTTTGTATTTGTGGTAACCTACATTCAATTACACAGTCTTAGGTGATCGCTTGATTGCAGATTGATTTTGTTTTGTCACAGTCGTCGTGCAACAGCTGTGTCCATTTATTTTTTTTAAATTAAGACTTATATTATTATGCTTCTCCACATGTTGATTTAAGTTTTAACATTAATGAATGCATTGCATAACTCTTCCTCCTTTTTGATACAAGATGGCTTACCAGTAGTATAACCACTTAATAAGTTAGTAGAATATTGGATTTGAATTAAAATATGTTGTGTGTAATAGATTGTAAAATATGATTGAAAGCAGAAATTAAAATTTTGAATGTTTGGGTTTTGTTCATATATATATTTATGTCATGTGAAAATTTGTTTCAATATGTGAAGACGAAGCAGTCAATAAAATCTAATGAAATATAAAAGATGTTTTATCCATTCCTCACAAAGCATTAGAATGTGTGGTGGTGGTATTGGTATGGTACCAAACAATTAACTTGTTTAAAACGTATGTCGAAAATAGAGGTATCTTAACAATCTGATACTATACTGATATCTCATGTAGTGTAGAAGAACGGTCAGGCTACACGACTGGAGATGGAGAAACCCCAAATTTGAATCCTGGCAGTGGCAGTGCCAGCCTCAATGCTGAGTCCTTGGGAAAGACTTTTAAAAATCCTTTCACTTTCACATAATATTATAGTTGAATAATAATATGGTTGAAGGTTTTCCGACTTTAAATTCAGAACTAATGGATACAGATCTACTTTTATTCCTTCCGATTATTTAAGATGGGGAACCGTTGGTTATTGAAGCAGTTGAAACTTGAATGCTCAGACAGAAAAATTATTATGGGTACCGTGTTGAAATAGATAACTTGGTTTATTAAAATTAAAAGGGGGGGGGGGTGTTGAACACCTACCACCAGTTGCAAATTTATACCCAGTCTGGTAAATGAATGTGTGTGTGGATTATTAGTGTTAGTGTTAGTTTCGACAGTGCGGTTTTAGTGCAGTGCCTGTCAGTGGTCAGTCGGGTATGTTGTCCTGTGTGGGCTGTGTCTGTTTATTTATATTCGTTTGCACGAATATTGTTGTAAATTCCAATTAAGATTAATATTCATGTCTCTGTTTCGAAATGAGCATTGTGTAAATCAAGTTTAAAAAAAGTCCCCTTCTTTCATTACTTTCAAGGTCAATGAAGATCATATTAATATTAATATTCATTTATATATTAGGCCTATAAACCATAATAATAATAGTAATAATAGCCTACTTTCCTTGCCCCACTCAGGGGTGAATCGGTGCCCAGCTACAGGCAGAGAAAGGTATCGTCAGTATTGTGTTACTGATCACTGATACTGTATGGAGTATGATGCTCCCCAGGGAGTAATAGTAATAGTACATTGAATGTCACGGCCTGTTGGGGGATAAATGTCAAGTCTGTGAATAGTGTGAGCCTGTACCTGCACGGATATAGATCTAGGCTTACAGACAGGACTTTGAACTCATCTTTGCCTATTTTTCATACTAGTCAAATCTCAAGTAATGATTATTATACCGGTACTCATTAATGTGAAGTGCATTGTTTTATTGTTATGGGTGTGTAGCTACTTTCCTGATAACTGCTCTGGACGAGGTTTCAAAACATTGTAATCGTAATTAGGAGGATGTAATAGTAATAGTCCCCACGGGCGCTTAGTACATTAATAAATAATTCATTATTGTTATTATCATGACTCTTCACTTATTCGACTGCAAAGAAATATTTTACGGAGTGGTTATATTAGGCTGTCGTGTTCGAATCCTGACAATTCTTGGCCTGAGAAAGAGAAAGAACCCCAGAAGACTTTACACGTTCCCTCACTTGACAAGAGTGAGACTTGTGACTGAGTACCCCCAACTGCGGACAGCAAACAATAATAATATTGTCAAAATGTTAACGTAATAGTAATATCGTCATTATAATAGTTTTTGAAAGGTCATCGAAATGTTGACAGGCATACCGTACAGTATGTACGCTTTGGTTGTTTACATAACAGGCTTCAGTCTGGCTGATGAGTGTATATATATATATATAATTATTATGCTAATGTGGTTCGTTCCATATTATATAATGGACGCAGAGAGACCACCTCTTACTTATACTAATATGTGTATCTTTGAAGCCGTCCTTTAGAATTCAAAAAAACTCGATATTGTAACATCGTACACACACTTACAAACACACGCAATGACCTCGTGGCTCCAGTGAGTGGATTAAATTTTGACGCATGGTTTGTTTGTTTTGCTTTTGGGGGGTTTTTTAAGGGGGTGGGGTGTTTGAGTTGTTGTTTTTCTATCTTTGAAATTATGCTGTCCATGTAGACAGCCGTTTTGTTTATTCAGTTGTCGACTACATTGGTGACCCCGAAACTGATGTAAATGCATGATGCGATTTATGGACAAAGAGTCAAAGAGCCCAGCTGCCTGGTTTGCCCAGGCCGAGGCACAGTTCGCCTAACAGGGGATCAAAGGAGACGAAGCCAATCATCACATATTGTCAGCGATTGATAATACCACAGCTAACAGGGCGTTGTTAATTCTGACAAATCCTCCTACAAATACGTTGTCATTAAATACTTCGTTAACACTAACACCGCATACGGGCACACAGAGGAGTACAGAGCTACTTACTGGCCTCTTAAATTTGAATGGCTTGGGGGATTCAAACTCACAGAGGAGTACAGAGCTACTTACTGGCCTCTTAAATTTGAATGGCTTGGGGGATTCAAACCTTTCTGAACTTAAGGACAATGTGTTCACTCAACTGGGTACACATAAACCTGGTTTCGTCTTCAAACATAATATTAATGATGATGATGATGATGATGATTATAATAATAATAATAACAACATTACCTAATAATAATGATGATGATGATATTAATAATGATAATAATAATTACCCTAATTATAGGGAAATTACCTAGAGGTAGACCAAAAACAACATGGCAAGAAGTAATTAAAGAAACCATAAAAAACAAGGGATGTA
>JARFNW010068803.1:0-23410 GCA_031763155.1 Dirona albolineata | reverse complement strand
ATTATCGATGCGCAGAATGGCCTTGTCGTCTGCTCTGACTGTTTGGTTTGTGCAAAGAAAATTTTATTATGGAAATTAACTAAAAAACGAAAAGTGAACGCGCAACAGCTCCGAACGCGAAAGGGCTCCGGCGGTATAGAGTGCACATGACAAAATGGAATTAGATCCAAATGATGAGGTCTACACGCGAACACCACCCACATAGTCACGTATGTGTCAGTGGTCAGTGTCATTGTCATCACATCATCTGTCGTAATCATAATCAACAAGTTACAATTACAATGATAATCATAATCATATCAATTGAATTAATCAATATTAATGTCAATATCATAGTAGATTTAGATTGTCAACTTGCACTTACTCTGACAACTGACACTACAGACTACACATGGCTAGAAATAAAAAACTGCATCAGAAATTAAAGTTAAAGACGAGCAGGCGATGAGCCCAATATGAAAGTTACAAACTATTAATATTTAAAATCGTATATATTTTAATTTTAACCTTTCACAGCAATGCAAAAAATCAATACAGTATATAACACAGGGTTTGTTGAAAGGTAAGTCGGTAAGTAACTTGCACACAAATAAATCTGACATCCACAACCCCCCGCGCACGCGCTCAGACTCCGAGTCATAGGAGAGGGTATTTCTTTAGCCTAGAGATAGCCCAGACGTCTAGTGTAGTAGTAGTAGTGTCTTCTAGGCAATTCTAGTTCTAATTCTAACTTTCTACTCTAGCTATCAATATCAAGACCAAGATAGATAATTCTAGAGAGCAAGGCTAGCCTAGTAGTAGTAATAGTAGACCTTGAATTATTAATGTAAAGTAAAGAGTGAATCGAGAGCAGGTATTGATACACAGATGAAAATGTTGTAGTGCCAGGCCAGAGTGTGGGGATAACAGTTTTCGTATTCCATTACTGGCAACGTCTATTGTGGTTTGGCTACATTTTTGTTGTGTTTGGTTTCTGTCTATTGTGGTTTGGCTACAATTTCGTTGTTTTTGGTTTATGTCTGTAGTAGTTTGGCTACATTAGTTGTATTTGGTTACCGCTAATGTAGTTTGGCTACATGTGTTGTGTTTGGCTCCGTCTTGAGTGGTTTGGTTCTCGTTGTCACACCTGTCTGGTCATTGTTCACGTTGCCAGTGATGCGCAACTGGATCGGGAGTCTGAAGAAAGAGGCTGAGACAATAGAGATAGAAGGCTCAAATAGAAATGTAGAAAATTGGATTGAATCAACTGACTTGCCGTTGCTGACAATAGTTGTCTGGCCCAATACCAACTGAATATTTTGCATCATGTGAAAAAAAGGGAGAATGGTGTATGGCTTCAAATGTAGAAGAAGTAACACGAAAAAATAATGTTTCAGGTCTCCCATTCGTCAGCAAACAAACACACAACACAAAAGTATGGTAGCTCAAGTAGTCTCAAAACAGTGTGATCCGTGCAGCCTGGCGACTGACTGAAAGCAAACATCTATATACTACTATTTTGTAGTGCAGTCATCTATTATTTACTATACTAATTTAAAAAAAATTATTTACACATAAAAAATGAAATAGAAGTATCCATTAATGATGGTGCCATCCTATATATTATATATATATAGTCATGATAAAGTAATTTTTACACTTAGGGATGGTCTTTTTATGAGCAGGTTTAATAGAGATAGCATACATTCAGTATTAAAAAGTCAGAGATGAGGAGAGAACTAGTTTTTACAGTGATGATATTGATACACAATTTCATTTTCTTCATTGATGAAGGCAAAGGAGTTGAAAAGAGATTTGTTTCTTTTGTTTTTGTTCAAAAAGGACATTGAATGCGAATGTGTAAATCATCATATATATATTATATAGTGTGATGACGATAATTTAGTTATTTGACAGGAAGAGATTTGTATTAAAAATTATGATCCTACTTTGTTCTACCACCAGATCAGAAGGATGTTGAGTGCCTTTTCGGATCAATAGTTTTCTTACATGTTTAGTTAGTGTGTGCAACTTTTATGTGAGGTTTTAAACTATATTCAAACTATTACATCAACTTTTTTTCTTTGGACTTAAAACAATATATTGATAGCTTTTCTTTTTATTTCCACAGCAAAATCTCAGAGAACAGGAATATAGCTTGTGGGAAAAACATGGATGCAAATAGTCATGCCAAGTTTTTAGAGGAACGTATGCAAAAGTATAAAGAAAAACTTCAGACCCAGTCCTCATCATCAGTCACAACTGATGATTCAAAACCAGCTGCTTCCACGTAAGTTAATCATTGGTCCTAACAAAATATACAAACTCAGCAGTTTTAAGGGAGCAGGTTGCAGTATTGATTGTAGCCAAAATTTAGGGATTTCGTTGTGGACGATGACAATATGAGTTGAAGACGATTTACATAGATTCATTATTTTTTTCAGGCAAAATGTTACTACCTCAGTCAAGTCAGGGCCAAATGTTTTCAGCAATGATGGCAGTTTCATGGATCAGTTTCGCAAACTTACTGGCGCTGCTCAAAATAAAGGTGAGGAACACATGTGCATTGTGTTTTTGAAATTTATCCGAATGTGATTGAATCATGCTTGTAAATCTTTTCTTGTGTGATATTTGGCTCAATGATATTAATGGTCACATCTTTTTAGGTGAGTCATGTGAGTATACTTTCAGTATCATTAGATTTAATCAATACATATAATTGTCATTGGGGAACTTTGAATGTTAAAATGAAGTTCCGCACATGATATAATTCAAGAGAAAGATAGTAGTTAATTTCTTACTGTACGTTTGCTAATCTTTTTATTCTATTCTTTGTTTTTATATTTAGTTGGGAACAAACCGACCAATATTTCAAAACAGAGCAAATCTTTGCTTCAAAGCAAGTCACAGAATTATCGAGCCATGTTAGATGCAAAACAACAATCAGCCAATGGTAAAAGAGAGACAGCCGTTGCATTGCCATCATTCATAACGAATCCTCTTGGGGATGATAGTGATGAAGAAGAGGAATCAGCACCTTCACAATCAGGGTAAGTAGAAACTGCTGTTGTAAGTTTTCTTGTTTTCATATCAAACAACACTTCAAGGATTACATTGGTCTGATTTTAGTGGAAACTTTTACTTCTTTATAGTGTTCACTTAAAATACTGGTGGTAAGTAAAGAATATAAGGATAATCTACCACTACCACTTTTGCATGCCCGGGTCTGAGGAGAAATGGTAGTAAATCATCTTTCAGAAATGTACCACCTGTAGTTCTCAAAAAAAACTTTTAGAATTTGGCATTCAATTTGTAAGATGGTTTGAAGTTCAATAGTGAATGGAAAAAATGATGCAATTATAGAATCTTTCCCTCATGGCAGTTGTCATTGTCAACATGGTTCTTTCAGCGTCTTAAGTATGAATCCAAGCTGATCAAAATATGTTTTTTCTTTGGGTTCCTTATTTTTTTAGGCTCTACTCTACAAGTAAGTTCATGTGGATATATGGTCTTGAAAATAACTTATCTTCAGTGCCTAGAAGGATGTGTAACTTTTTAGGGGCAATCTTGTTTATAGACAGGATAGTCTATGATTGGTAGCTCAAGTTTTGAAACTATTCTTTCCTCCTCTATTTACAGCTACAGATGCCCTGGATCAAAATCAAAAAATGTTTATTCTGAACACTCTTCCAAAGTGAAAATAGAAAATGACAGCAGTCGAGATCCTAATGGACAGATAGGTCAGTATGGTAGTAGTCAGACAACAAATCCAAGTGGAGGCTTTCATCCATCATCTACCTCATATGCTGCAGCAGATGGGATGCATGGCACTCCACCACCTCCTCCCCCACCTAAAAATGGACCGGTTATGTCTGACTATGGAACTCCTCGTTCTCATAGGAATGAGCTTCCTATGACTAAATATGGAACTCCCCGTCCTCCTATTTCTGAATATGGGCCACCTCCTCCTCCGCCTGAGATTACATCTGCTATGACCGAATATGGAACTCCTCATTCTCATAGGAATGAACATCCTATGACCAAATATGGAACTCCCCGTCCTCCCATTTCTGGATATGGGCCATCGCCTCCTTTGCCTGAGAACGTATCTGCTAGAACCGAATATGGAACGCCACATTCTTATAGGAATGAGCATCCTATGACTAAATATGGAACTCCTCGTCCTCCCATTTCTGAATATGGACCACCTCCTCCTCCCCCACCCCAGAATGAACCTGCCACAACTGAATATGGGTGTCACGCTCATAGGAATCAGCCTCCTTTGACTAACTATGGAATGTCTCGCCCTCCTATGTCTGAATACGGACCACCTCCTCCTCCTATGTCTGAATATGGACCACCTCCTCCTCCTATGTCTGAATATGGACCACCTCCTCTTCCTATGTCTGATTACGGAAAACCTCCTCCGATGTCTGAATACGGACCACCTCCTCCTCCTATGTCTGAATATGGACCACCTCCTCTTCCTATGTCTGATTACGGAAAACCTCCTCCTATGTCTGATTACGGACCACCTCCTCCTCCTATGTCTGATTACGGACCACCTCCTCCTCCTATGTCTGAATATGGACCACCTCCTCCTCCCCTACGTCAGAATGAACATGCTAAGACAGAATATGGAACCCCTAGGAATGAAACTCGTATGCCTGAATATGGAACATGTTACCCCAAGAAGGAGTCTAGTAGTGCGTCCGAGTATGGCACTCCCATCTCTATTGCCAATGAAAATAGATTATCCTCGGCCTACCCTGGTTCTTCATCAAAATTTTCACGACAAAGTCCAAAAGATGAATACGACCCTTTTGCACCAACTGAAGATGGAGGTAATTAACTGTTTTTGTTTATGTTCTTTAGTTGGGTGTTAAAATGAAGCATACATGATTGACATTGTGTACATTTATTTTTTTACTTTATCACCTGCTCTATATGAACTGCTTGTCACCAAGCCAAAAGTTCAAGCCTGAACAATTTACATTACACCAGCTCTGAAGCTCATATCCCTCTTATAAAATGTTCAAAGCTAAAGGGTATTCGGGTATAACAGAACATGAAACTACATATCACAGATTTGAGACCAACATGGGATTAGCCTACTGTGTCTCCAATCCTTGAATGATTTTCATTCACAAAGTGGAGATTGGGTGGGTGGTTTTGTTTTTATATAAATGTTTTATTTTTTGTTTTTTTTGTATTTGAGGGTTGGTCAGAAAATGTTGGTAATGATTACTTAGATTAACTTCATTTTATATTTACTGAAAATGATTCTGGTTGCAGGGAATAGCTTGTGATCATAATTTTCTTCATTTTTTTGTTTGTTTGTGATTTTTTTATAATTTTAATGACTAATGTTAAGAGGGTGAGCAGGTGAAAAAATCTATCTTCTGTACTTTTCATCCCAGAACAAACATCTTTGGACATATACCTAATATGGATCTCAAACTGTGATTAAGACAATAAAAATATTTTTTTAATGTAATGGTTGCCGTGGTAACGGCCGTCATATAGGAAAATAAAAATTTCACAAGATTCTTAAAATTGTCAAAACTAATGCAAATTTTACAGTTTTTGTACTTAATACTGTTAATTGTCTTATATCAATACTTAATTTGAAGCAAAACGCTGTGAGTGAATTTTGACAATTTAAAAAAAAATCATCGTTTGGAAACAAAATAATTTTGTGAAATTTTTTTGTTACAATGCCTGTCAAATAAAAAAAATTATGGCTAAATATAAAAACAAGCTAGCCTAGTACCTCCATTAAACCCTTATAAATGGTCTTGTGAAATTTGATAGCCGTAAGTCATATCATTTCTGAAATTTTAAGAATCTTGTCTTGCAAAGTCAGTGAAATTATACTTGAGAGAAATGATCTCACAGTCAAAGTAAAAATTGGCCAAAATTGAGCTCCAGTATAAATATCAGCGCTTGATGCTTACAATGATTTTGTTAAACTTAGCATGTAGATTAGATGTTGTAAGGGGATGAGGTGTTTAAAACACATTTTCGGAGGGTCTAATATCTAAACTATCACCCAAAGCTTTTTCAACATACAAAGTAGGTATTAAAAAAGCATTTATAGAGTGAGTAAAAAAAAATATTAATGAAAAATGGTCAAATATAAAATTTTCCACCAGCTCACCCCTTTAAATTGTTACACATGAGAGCATTTAGTGCTATTTTTAAGTCTGAATTGTTATGAAATCAGTCCATGCATTGTGCTAATTCAGTGATGAGATTTTTTCGTCTTTCTTTTCAGATGTGTCGCCATCTGATCCCTCCTTGAAATCAAAGATGTCTTTTCTGTAAGTTGAAGGGGGATGGTACAGTAGTCATTGGATACATGTTATTGTTGATTTGTTTTTTTACCCTGCTCATTTTTTAAACTGATTCTAAAGTTGAATAGGAAGATGAAACTTGTGCCATATGTTTAGCATCATGTCTTTATACATGCTCACTGCATTTATGCATAGAGTAATTATATCGTTTTTATAAATTGGTCAACGGGCATATATATAAGCTTATGTATAGGCAGGGCCTGAATTATCCACCAACTACTGCACTTTATTTAGTTTGGACAATTTGCATACATTTTCAATTATTTTATGATGCTTTATGGGTGTTGGAGAAAATAAAAAAAACACTCTTTGGTATGCTTAAGAACTGTAAATTTGTAAAGATTTTTACTGTTGCTTTAAAACTTTTTATTAACTTTGTTACTTCGGACTTCCTTTTATAATATGAATATTTGTTCTTTGGCTCTTTGTTTTTTATATTTGCATTTTGATATTTTATTTTTCAGCTCAAACCATGGTAGTTCAGTGAAAAATAGTTCCTCCTGGTCATCTAATACTTCAGTCAAGATTGAGCCAAATTCTGAAGGTAGCTATTTCAATAGGGATTTTAGATAAATATATATATATATATATATGCTGTAGGTGTTAATCATTCGTATTCATGTAAATTGTTTGTTACCTAAAGCTAACTTCATCATATTACATCGTTTTTATGTGGGCACATATTTAAAGACATTGCGATTGTATTAGATGAATATATTTCTGTCTGGAAACTGGGGAAAAGTTTGATTTTATTTTATGTGTTCGTTTTGTCTGTATTTGTGTCCAAAATACCTCTGCAAGTGCAAGACAGCGGCTCAGCTTCCCTTAAAGTATGGGCATATGCTTGGCTTTGAAGGTAATGAGAAGTTCTACCACTATCACAGATAAGTTCTTTTGGTGTGTCTCTGTATCACTGTGTCTATTATTCAGCTGTGTGTAAAGGGGCTTAAGTTGACCAAGGCTGCTTCTAGTTTGTCCACCAGACAATGAGAAGGCGATGCTGGCAGCTGACCTGCTGGCTGTGAAAGTGGTCACAAGAGGACTTCAGGCAGAAAGAGAGTGCTTGGAGGCAAATAATGGAGACGCTACTTACAGGTAATCTTTCAATAATTGAATGAAATTGATCTGTAGTATTGTTATCTTCTGATTTGTTTTGCATTTCTTGATTTTGAAAGGCGGCCTGATTTTTTTGAATGTTTAAATTTATAGTTGTTTAGAATGTTTGAATTTATAGCACTGATAAGAAACAGTTGTGTTTTGAAGAGTGCATCTTTTCAGTGTTAGAGATATAAATTTCACCTTGTAGTTTTATAGATTTATTATGACTTGACATGTTGATCTTTCCCCTTGTAGTTGATCATGTGATATAAATAAGATGTGTATCCTCTTCTCTTGAATCAGATTTGATTACGGCTTTGCTCTAAGCTGATTGTTCAAACTTTTCTTAAAGCAATGCGTACTGACAGGTGACAATTGAGCAGTTCAAGGGTATACATACCAATACCCCTTTTTTTCAATTTGTCATGAACAGATATGTTTGCTTGCTTAATATTGCAATGAGCAATGCAACAATCTACCAGTAAATGTAGATAATTGGGCACTTGGTAGATAGCTTCAAAAGCATACTTCTTAAGCACTGGAAAGGCGTCACATTTGTCTTGAATCCAAAATGAGTTGAAAGTCTGAGCCTTGCTGTGTAGAGTTGGTGGTTATCTTTTCCTCTTTTGAGTGAGGAAAAAAATGGATACGATTGTAAGCATTGGCTGAGCTATTGACGTCTAAAGATGCCCTGGTAGCTGCCTCATCAGAAATAGGACAGAGAAAACAGTAATAGATTGAACTTTATTACTTATTATTTTACTTTTTGTATGTCGGCCAATCAGAATTGTTTTTGTTTAATCAAAGAAATCAAATTAAACTATACCTACAGGCTCATATGTTTTAAAGTCATTTGTATCTGATAAAACGATAATTTTTCTATAAAAAGAAATTTACTGGCATTGGTCTGGTCACGAGACATATATCGTATACTGCTGCTAATTACTGTTTGCATATTGGTGGCTCAAAGCAATGACTATCTGTTCAACGTGGGGAAGAGGTCAATATTTTTAAATTCAGGTCATAATGTGCTTGGATGACCTTTGATATTGAGGACATGGGATAATTGTGCCATATTTCCGGGCCTGCTTGCCTTGCTGGCTGTCTAGATGATATCAACTTTAGAAGTTGCTGAGCCTGTCTAGCTTACGCTGTGCGCACAAAGTGCAGAAACTGTTCACTCTTACTGTTGAGATCAATGATTAACTTTAAAAGAGAAATAAAACATGTCGATATTAGATTAGAAGTTATCATTAAATATTATTATTGTTGTTCAGATTTCATAGTCAGCAACGTTTTTGATTAAATAATTGTTTCTTTAGGTTCCTTCAAGATCATTCAAGTGAGATGTACAAATATTATCAATCAAAGATTGCAATGCTGAAAACTCCCTCTGCAAAGCGAGAATTCAGGGAATATGAGGCTGAAGATGAAGGAAGTAAGAATACTTTTGTTGAATGTCTGTTTGTCATGAATATGTACTCTAATGGTTAAGATGCCGATTGGAAGATACTATGGAAAGGGTCTTCTACTTGTTATTCTATTAACTCAACCTGTCATCTTAGCCTTTTCACAGCATTGCAGGACACTTATGGGAATTTTTGATATTCCCTCTTTATTTTTTTATATTTGTAGACAGGGCAGACCCTCGACAACAGATTAAAAAGAAGAGGAGATCTAGATGGGGTGATGAGAAAGGCTCCAATTCTGCACCACGGTTAGCATCCCCTGGAGTTGTCATGCCAGCATTAGGACCTCCAGGTGTCACTACACCATCCTTGGCGCCGATACAAACTACTGGACCAGGTGAGAAACAAAAGGATGAAGGCTTAGAAGCTTGATATGAAAGCAAACTCTCAGGCATGTGGGCAACAGTGTGTTATTAGAAGAATGGAGCCTCCTTGGAATGTGGAAGTTCCAGCTTTGAAGTATGGGGTGAACCTTCAGAGTGATTACATGTAGACTTTAAACACGAGGCGTTGCCATTATTACCGCACAGGGTCAGAAAGGGAATTAAACAAACAAAAGTATGATAATTTTAAGGTGTCTGGAAATTTGATTTGGTCTACTTGACATCTCCTTATAACTTAATTTGTCTAGAATAGTTTGATAGTATGAAAGTGGAGACATAATTATTAGGTGACATATTTCGGAAATATAAGAGATAGTAGCTTTTGTAATGAATTCAAGTGATTCAATATTGCTGTTGCTTGAGTTACTGTTTTGGTATCTATGCATTTTACCATGTTTTTTGTTTTATGTTTTGTTTTCTAGGGATTGCCACCAATATCCAGTTGGGAGGGATGGCCACTGTACAACCTAACGTGGGATCTTCCTTAGGTAACTTTGAATGAAACTGTCTTGGTGTGGTTGGTTTTAAAAATAATTTCCAATAAAAAAATTTTAAAATTGCAATTAGGCTCGGCAAAGAGAATGCCCATAAAGAAGTCATTTAAGGGATGATAACGAAGAAGGGATATGTATTAGTCGAGATGTGTGGAAAATTCAAGATGTTTTGACAATTTAAACGGATCTTGTAAAAAGTAAAGATAGATAAATATAGCCTGTATCCCCACACAAGTACAGGTTCACAGACTTTATATAACTTATCCCCAGCAGGCTGTGTCATTCAATATCCTTCTCATCTTCCTGTAGAGCTTACAATAACCTGTTAGGCGCATCATACTAACATACTGACAATATATTTCTCTGCTTGTGACTGGGTACTAGACTTAACTGATTGTATCCATAATAAATTTGAGGTCTGGTCAGTTTTTTTCTGACCAAACTCCCAACAGGAAATCAACCATAAGAATGCAGCCCGTCAGGCTTAAATGACAGCTCTGATGGGTGCATTTGACATTGACGGTGAACGTAAATCATTGCATAGAATAAAGATAGTGGTATTGTTATATAAATTCCTTCATTTTAAGGATGCTGTATTCTGTGGAACCTAACATATACGGTCATCTTTGTTTCATGTCAATCAGATAATATTTGGCTATTTTATACAGAAAAATGACTTTGATTGTGTTTTCCAAAACAAAATTATTGTCTTTCAAAAATAGTTCAAAATTATTAGTTGGTTGACTTTGATTATGTATGGTTTCATTTGAATTGATTTGACGCATACTTTTCATTCAGCATATTTTTTGTTTTCATGATAATTGCAAGCCCAAAAATAGATTGTTTTATAATGCGCTCCTGGCTGCATAATGTATTCATAGAGCCCCACGTTCTGTAAATGTCTGCGACGTAATATAATGGCATGCTTGTCTACGTTGCCTACTTCACATTCATTGGTTCCAGTTCACTTCCGAGTGGCTAGAGCTAACGGGCCAACCAGAGGGCTCCGATGATCAGACTTCAAAAGAAGTCGGCCTAACTTGTAGAGAAAAAGGGGCTGGGTTTAGGTAGAAAGTGAACAAGGCTCACAGCGTAGGTATGGACGTTGAATACAAACAGAAACACGTTGACAGCGTAGGAATGGACACAATCAGTTGAGTGAGGAAAAATTCTGTAAAAGACCCTTTGCCAAGAAGGACTCACCATCTGTTGCACAGTCGGGATCTCATGCCCTGCAGTTTAACCTCTGGGCCACCGACGCTATAGGAGTGATTATTATGTAGAGAAAGAAAAATTCACACTGAAAAGACAAATGTTTTTGTCATTCTGAGTACTTTCTTATTACATTTTGTTTTTGAAACATGCTAATCTTCCAGTTTTAACTGCTTTTATAGTCTATTGAATTAGAAAGATTGAATTGCTAATGTTTTGTAACTGTCGTATATCAGCAGATCCATACAATCCATCAATGACAAACTATGCCCGTAAAATGATTGGAAGTGACACCATATCAGAACAGCAGTTAAAGCAAATCAAGGAACAGCAGGAGGTCAGGACTGGTCAAAATGCCATCTTCATTTTCTATTTGTTTTTTGTGATCTTGCTTTTGCTTTTAGATTTTCTTTAGGTTTACTTCAGTAATTTCATTTAATCATTTGATTAGAGTCGACTAGGAAAGTGAAAGAAAGTTGATCTTTATGTCTGTGGGTTATATTTTTTTGTTTAGCTTTGTTGGTTGCATTCTTTGTAATGTATGCAACATTATTTTTAAGTATTTTGTTGCACGGTTTAATGCACATATATAGTATTTTTGCATTTATTTAAATTTTCAAGGATATTCTACACATTTTTATATTATTTGTGGTGGTCACACATTTCCATGGTTTTCTCAAAGACCAACAGAACGTTTTATTGACACAAAAACACTATGTGACATTATTATAAAAACTCTATGTGACATTATTATTGTAACATTTTGAAAATGTTGCTCATGGAAGCTTAGTTTTTTTCTAAATATGATAGCCGAAAGAGACCAATATTGTAAACAAAATTGATATTTCAATGAGAATAGAATATTTCACTCACATCTCAAAACTACATTGAATTTTAAAAGATTGTTTTAGAGATATTTGTGTTTTTCCTCATCCATACATTATTATGGAGAGCACTATAGGAACAAGTTTTTGAATTTATTGATGAGCTAAATGGTAGATTTAATTAATAAGAATAAAATAATGCTTAATTCAACTGCACTGTCTAGAGCCCTCCTAGCTCCTGCCCACAATGTCGGTTAACACTTTAAAAGAAACTAAATATATTTTCAGTTCTTAACGCCATGAGGGATATAGAAAGTATTGTTTTTGTTTTTTTAAAGTTATTGTCATAAAAATAATTAATTACTTCCCTTTGCTCAGGCATCAAGTACAATAACTGTAAAATGTGTCATGTAGGATAGGGTAGGAAAGTGTGTGTATATCGTATAAAGTATATGATTTATTTCATTTTTACTTGGACTATAAGGCTTTCCTGGAAAAAAATAGAATATTGGGGACGGGATGATATTCCAAGTACAAAATGTTAACTTGTCATTTGAGGTTGTGGATTAAGCAATCCATTTGATCAACTCATCAATATCAATATCTCATTTCCAGTTGAATTTCATGTATGAGCTCGTGATCTCCCAAAAGAAGATGAAAGAGAAAATGTTGATGGCTGAGATTAAAGGCTCGAAGAATAGCAACAAGTTTGACTACGACTCAGACGAAGACACGGATGGAGGAACATGGGAGCACAGACAGAGGACAGCTGAGATGCACGCCACTAGAGGTCAAGGGTCATTGTTATACAATTTCTCCTATCTTATTTTATTGCTTCTTTACCTTCTTCAGCCAGATGGCCACTGAAATGAAATTTCCCATTTCTTTTAGAATATTATGTGATATTGATATAATTTTGTTGTTGGTAAGAAGCAAGTGCATTTTTGTAAAACCTTGCCTTTTGCGTCCAGTGCTACATGAGCATGCACATTGAAAAGTCGAATTTATTTCCCTATATGGCTGTAGAGATAGATATGAATATGACCTTATCAAGAAAATGATTAATACAAAAGTAAGAATAATAGCGCTGAAAATGTTGAATCAGTATTTCCAACTAAGTGATGGACATTTACATCAAAACAAAATGTAACAGCATGACTGGCTCAGATATGTCGCAACACAGTCTGACTAGTTTCAGTTTAGTGTTCCTCTTAAGCTTTATTTTTGCCACTTTGGATAGGTATGTTTAACCATAATGAGCATTATCTCATATGATTACAGTTTTGGTTTAACGGGGTTGGGCTGTAATTATGTTTGCAGACTGGGCTGAGAAACTAACAACAGATGCTAGAGGCAAACATTTCATTGGAGATTTTCTACCACCGGCTGAATTGGAAAAATTCATGGAAACGTACAAGGTATTTTATAAAAAAGGTCTTAACCCTTTATTGCACATTTCTTTTTTGATGACAGTTTTTTAAAGTCTTTATTTTTTTATTTAGTCTCAAATGAAGACTTCCCATAGAGATTTCACATTGAACTCATTCCACCCTTAGCCTCCTTGATCCTAACCAAAGGGCCATAACTCGAATCTGACGTTAACCTTTTTTTTTGGAAAGCCTATTTTTAAAAGACTTGTATTTTGTTTAATGCAGCAAAATAGGAACGAAAACAAAGATGAATAGAAAAGGAAAAAAAGTTTAATGTATGGGGTTGGCGTTTTTAATGTCCATCAAATTTTCTGTCGAATCTGCTGTCACAGCGCACTCAGACTCA
Organism: Dirona albolineata; assembly: GCA_031763155.1. Taxonomy (NCBI): domain Eukaryota; kingdom Metazoa; phylum Mollusca; class Gastropoda; order Nudibranchia; family Dironidae; genus Dirona; species Dirona albolineata. The sequence continues at coordinate 9,819 of JARFNW010068803.1, read as the reverse complement.
GATAGACACATTTACCATCATCGCTCCATCAAACCATTCTTTCAATCGCAAGACATCCTACATCACTTTTTTTCTTTCTCTGTCTCTCTTTTTTTCAGGCATTGAAAGAAGGGAGAGAGCCAGATTACTCTGACTACAAAGACTTCAAGTTGACGTGTGAGAACATGGGATACCAGATGTTGCTGAAGCTTGGATGGAAGGAAGGATCAGGACTTGGGTCGCAACACCAGGGCATCACAGCCCCTGTCAATAAGTAAGAATGATATTTACAGGGCAGTAACATGTGTTCTTTGAATAAGTGCTGAATCTTCTAAACTGAATCAAGTGAATGTTTTTAACTGAAAGACATTTACTTGAGCTTTAGTTGAAGCTGGAAAATTGTTATATTATTGGATCTCAAATTGGGGGGGGGGGGGTGCCAAATAATTGGTGTCCAAATATCTTTGCCGTATAAATTATATAACAGCCTGGTTAGTATATGATACTGATACTATTTTTGTCAACATTGGAATACAGGCCTAGTCTTAATTGAAATGTGTGTGCTCATTTAACTGTTCACGTCATTCATTATACTTATAACATCGTTGTTTGGATGGAATCATTTTCAAGGTGTCCAAAATTTTTATTTTCTCAACGCTATTTACCTTTGACAAAATTGATAGTTCAAATCATTTTATCTGGTTTGTTAAAGAAAGAATGTCCCATTCATTAATATTTCATAAAACTTTTTTTCAGGGGAAACACAGCAGTGGAGGGGAGAGGTTTGGGAATCGAACGCCCAGCGGAGTTGACCAAGGAGGATAATGAATATGATGCTTACCGCAAACGGATGATGTTGGCATACAGATTCAGGCCAAATCCTCTGGTATGTGCTCTATCTTCATGTTTGTCATTCACAATTCTGACAAATCGTTACTAGTACATCATACTTGACTTCGTTCTCGGAGCCTAATTCTATTTAATTTGTACCCTCAATAATTTTTATGTTTAGGATCATATCTTAATTCCCTTTTTACAAATGTTGACATGTAATGTATGCAGACAATTTATGGTTAGCATTAGACGTCTATACTTAAATAGTGTACATACTTTTTCACCTTGTGCCATGGCATGCCAGGGAACGTGTGGTAATGAAGTAATTTAAATCACATAGAGCATGATGGTGGTGGTTGTGTGGCTGGAATGAGTGGTCAGGCTGGCCGGCCCAAGATCTTGAAGTCTGGGGTTTCTTCAACCTGGCAATGCTAGGACCGATGTTGGGTCCTAAGGAAAGACTCTTTACACACTTTTTTCCCACTTGACTTGGGTGTGGATGAGTACCTGACTATATTGTTTGTATGATACACCAAACTGGCTACCTTATGCTTCTCCCCTGTTTAAGGATGTACTTGTACATGATAAACTCATCTTTGATATTTGTTGTCAAAATGTTGTTATAGATTTATTTGATGTTGTTGATTTAAGAAGAGATAAAAAGGTTTGTTCACTCAAACAAGATTTGTAATGAACTCTCAAGAGAGGTAAACGCATGAATTCATTTGATTATACAAGGACCTAATTGGTTTTTTTCTTGTTTTCACCAGAATAATCCAAGGAGGCCTTATTATTGAGCTCAAAGATGTGTACAAGTACAGTTCCTACTCGTATGACGGTGACAAGGATAATTTATTTTACTAGCAATTTGTTTAAAATGTATTCTATTAGTATTAGTTTGGGTATCTTAGGGATGATACTTTTCCTTGGGCAAATTTCAAATTAGCATCAGGGGTGCATTGTCTTCACCCTAGTCTTGTCAGCTGCTTCCTGGAGTCATTGGCCATACTTTATTCTATGAATCATAAACCTGACAGTATTTGGTCCCCAACATATAGTAAGAAAAGTTATACTGTTAGCTGAGACCAATATCAATATATATTCATCAGGATCTAGTGGTCTAGTAGTCTCAGGGATGGCGATGGTGCATGCCATGACAGTAAAGTGTTGCAACTGTGTCTTCCACTGAGCATGTCCGTCTATCATATCGACAAGACTGCTAGTAGCATTTAGTGGGGTGGCCATCCAATATAGAACGAAAAGTGCTTGTCATGGAATCCATGTTACTTTTGTCAGAGCCATTCTGTCTCAGAGATGCTATTTGTTCATGGCTTTTGACTACTTGCATTTTCTCCATGTTTTTCTAACAGTTATTAGTAAATGATAACTGCGTCTGGACTGGTCCAAAAAAATCAGAGTAACCAGAAAGATTATTGACTGGGATTGAATGACACTGGGGCTTGTCCGTAGTGAAGCGTGAATATATGTTATTTTGCCACATGAATAATCAGGACTGGACTGGGGTATCTTTGATTATGCGATCTTCAGTCACATTGTATTGTACGTCATAGAATTTTATTTCTTCTCTCACTCATTGTCAAACAATTTGACAATTGACAATTTTAATATTTTTCCCCTCCTTTTATTTTGATGGTATTTTTGATTATGTGATCTTCAGCCACATTATTGCATTGTGCATCATAAAATTTTATTTCTTCTGTCATTGCCAAACAATGAGTTTGCAAGTTGACAATTTTTTTTATATTTTTCTTCCCTCCTTATATTTTCATGATGTACAAAAAGTGGAAGATGAAAGTGTATCCTTAAGTGTTCACTTTGATCTGGTCAAATCCTAGCTGACAGTGACAGATTGTTCCAAACTGATAGTATTAAAAAACTGTGACTATGCCTCTTGAAAATTGCCTGTCTGCGAAATTTAAATGGTTGTCAACATTTGCAATTGAAACTCTTGGTTAAAATATTATCATTTATATTCAGTTGAATGTCAACTGATTCGACGTTTGAATTTCCTCAATATTGTCATTTTAAGTTCCATTATAACGTGTTAATTCAAGTGCTTACATATCACAACTATAGCCATGTGGTTATCTTATATATATAGTTTTAGTAGCAGTTAAAACAAAAATAATATATATTTTTAGCAATATTTAAAAAGTTCAGATATGAAGATTTTGAGAACAGGAAAAAATGAGTGGGAAATGGTTGATTATGTCCAATTTTGTTAAATGTTTTAGAAGCAGTATTGTTTTTAAAAAAGGACTATTGTATATATGTGTGTATATAAAATAATATATGACAATGTAGCTCATAGTATTCACAAATAATACATTGGATGGTGACGGGAAAAATGGATTATCTATGCTTTGTTTTGTAAGAGGATCATTTTGTGAAACACTCTTTTCTCATCTGTTTTCAGACTGTATGTTGTGATGAGTATTTTAAAGTTCAATTGCTAAATGTTGACAACTATTTTAATATGGCTGTTTATATTTTTTTATGATTATTAATTTTTAAAGTCATTTTTTCTTTATTATAGGTGCTAGTTTGTATTCTACTTCATATTACCATTGTTAATGTTATTGTTATTAATATTATGGCTTGGAATCAATTCAGGCTTTTATGAAGGCTTTGTTGATCATTAAAACATGGAGAAGTTTACTTGATAAAAAAAAAAGTTTTGTTTTGCCTCCATTGTCTGTCTATTGTAGATTGTCTTGCCACGTACCAGGGTCTGTAAGAGTGTCAATTTTCGCCTCATTTCTATCTGTAAACAGCAATGTTGTGAATAGCTCCAACTTCAGCCCTAAACGATCTGCACAAAAGGCATCCACATGCATAAGAGTAGAGTACCAACAATCATGCATTGCTGAACACAGAACTACAAAGTCAATGGATCTAGGACAAGCAGATGATCAACCCACTGTGTCTAAAATGATTAATTGGCACCAAGAGTGATACAGTAAACCTTAAATGTGATGCCAACAGGCTCTGTATTTAGTTCTTGTCAAAGCTTTGGACAAAGCATGTAAACAAGTAAATGGAATCATCATTCCTGTGGTTACTATTTTCCAGGAATATTTAGGTACACTTCTTCTTGAGACATAAATCAAATTTCAGCATTCAATTTTAACATTTATTTGCGCCACAGATATCAATCTCGTTAAAACACATCATAGTTGGTGAAGCAAATGGAAATACTGCAGATTTAACAGAATAACTTGCAGGATTCACATTGAGACCCCAAGCTGTGGCATTCGTACTCATACCCTGCAATGCACGTTTTACTATCACCTAAACAGAGTGTCATATATATCAATATGAAAACAGATTTTACTTAATCATAGGTCCTCGTTGAGGGGAGAATACATGAATATATGCTCTGGTATCTCATTATAGCTGACATTGCTAATGTTGGATCTCGTTCAACGACAGGTTTTCTAGTTTGCTCATTGAATGCAAGGTCTGAGACACAGCCTCTCTGAATGTGCTCACCTGTGTATGTGTTTTTCTACAACTATTCAATTATGAATAGTCTTGTAGAGTTGCACCTATGATGAACATTCTATTCCCAGGATACAAAGACTCCTACCTGGCATTAATTTTTCAGAGGGGAATGTGGAAAGACACGTCGTGCACATATTTTCTGATGTGCTTTGGAGCATTGGAAGGATTAGTTTGCTTTTGAAATTAAATCTATCTTGACATATTATGTTGTTGCTAATCCTGAACAGAAGTCCAAGTCTTGCCTTCTTTCTCCGTAATAAAATATTGCAATAAATGGGAAGCTACAAACTAAAAGGGCACAATGAAGCTTTCAAGGGATGAAGACGGGTTGAAATCTCAAATTTTGACTATGCCAAAGGGAGTAAACTGGACCATGTATTCATATTATACATACACATTCAAACAAAGATACCATAGCCTGCTCCTTTTTGCCACCAGCAATAAGAAATGTTCAGCCAATTGTACTTGCTTATATTTATATACTTTACCATATATTTTTTCCCCCTATGGTTGTGAATGTCATATCAATTACTTGCATGTTATGTGTATGAATGGATATAATACTATGACGTCAGTAATGTTTGTTGTTGATCCTGTATTATGTAACATCATGTTTTAAAGCAGAGCTGTTATCAACACATTATAATTTACCTCTTGGCATTAATAAAGTATATCTTATCTTGTATACTATTCCCTCATCACCAAGTTAGTAATTAACACTGATTGAGGATGAGTATGGTGTGTGTGTTGGAGGGTGGAGGAAGTCAAAAGTGTTGAACTCAACTAAAAGTAAAAGGGTAGTGTGTTCGATTCCCCTCTGCCATTTATATGACCTCAGTGATTCAACCACCTAAATGCACCATGAACAAACAATTTTATTTTGTAAATAATACTTTATTACATATACAAATCGAATTGAAAAAGAAAGAAAAAAATCAATAGTAAAAATTTGGAGCCCTTTTTCTGTCTTCTTTGATTCCCATAGATTCCATGATTTCCTGTTCAAATGATTTCAGGGATGGCTTGTAGGTGACTTTCAATACTTCTTTTTCCGCTGTATCACAACTTTGTGCTGTTGAAACAAACAAAAGAGAAAAAAAGGTAGCCACCCATCATTTTCTAACAAAGATTTACTTACAGTTTTTGTTTTTAATTCAAATAATTATCAGTCAGGTAAATTTTGCACCTTATCTTCTATGCTGCTGCAATTTAAACACAAAATAAAGTAAGCTTTCAGTGAATCTCCCATTCAACAAGGCAATGTCCAATGACTATCAAGTTGAACTAAATATATTTGCACAACCATTATATGCACATAATGTGATGTATGTCAGCAATAACTAGAATTTAAAAATTCATGTCAATCTTTGAAACTTGCTTGATATTGAAATCATTTTCCATCACATTCCAGTGAGCGTAGATAGTTTTTTGTTAGAAGAGAAGCACATAACAATTCCGATCACAAAGTAATAGAAAATAGCTTAGAATGAGGAGAGGTTGAATTCACATGTTCAGAAAAAAAAAACCCAAAACCTTTCTCATTCAACTACCCATAAGAGAATGCTTTTGAACTATCAAGTCATTAAATGGTAAATTAAAATAAAGACTCACTTTTATAAGACGTCTTATCGATAAAATCCTCTCCTTCATTGAGACCTTTTTGTGACAGAGGGATAATTCTACCAGTCCGCATGGACACACGGACCCGGTTACCCTCCTCGTCATATCTCCATTCTACTCCTGTGGGCTGCCTGTGGTCAAATGGGAGACAGAGGGAAAACACATTATACATTCACAGATTCTCACTTTCAACTCTCAATTGGCGTTTTGTAATATGTATCTTAAAGTGGTAATGTGATAGGTATGTCAAATTAAATGCCAACAAAGATGGCAGCAATTCTAGACTATAATATATTATGAAGTCCAATAAACGACATCGAATGTCAAATAATGCAATGCATACCACCTGCCCTAAATCAGCCTTTCTAAACGACATCGAATGTCAAATAATGCAATGCATACCTGCCCTAAATCAGCCTTTCTTCCAAAATATCATACAGTTAAAAACTCTGCTAAATATTCAGTAATATATAAGGTAGACCTGCATAAGGATAAACATAACATGTAGGTTGCTCACTTCTCAGTGTGGGGCAAAAGAGAGGGTAAATATCAATTTATAATCTGAAAAATTGACTTTGTACCATTCATGACATCTTAAGACTTAAATATTATTGACAAACATCCTCTATTTTCTCTGTGACAATATGACGAAGTACCGTAATGATATGTTTATAGTTGTTAAAAAAAAGGAACTTGTCAACTGTGAAAACATGTTGACAAAATTTGATATAGGGTGTAGGGGTGGAAAATAAGTTATCAGTCAGTGAAATCGACTCATAGACCCATTGCATTGAGTTCCTATCCATTTAATTTTCGGGATCTTCATGAATACTTTGGTGTAATTTAGTACAGTTCCCACCAAGTTTTTTTTTAAGGTTTTTAAAATATTTTTATTTGTCTAGAATCAGTTATAAAAGAATGACTGGAAATTCTAAATATAATTCTATATATAATTAGTCATGTTGCTAGCCAAAGAACTTACATGTCACTTGGGTCGACCAAAGTCACCTCCGTTGTGACCAGTAAGGGTTTTTCAACTTTGTTCATGAAGCCTGGGTTGGTGGCTGTTTTCCTGCCCCACTTGTACACCTGTCAACGTAAGGCAGTAATCATTAGATTTGGATTGAGGGAAAGAAAATTGTCAAGGCTTAACTTCCATCAGTGTTTCAGTAGAAGACAATAATCCTCCTGTTTAATTCAGCATTTTACGGTTCGCTGCTTCTTTGAGTTCATCTCGAGTTTTACATACATGGTGTCTTTGGTGGTCTGTCCCGGGGATAGGATCTCCAGAAGGGGACACCTTTTGCATCCAAAAACACCGAAGCCATTAACATGGCCGTATCAGATGGTTGGATTTTGAAACTTTTTGGCCGATGGTAACGCGACGAAATGTGCTTTCTTCCATGCCCTTGAATCACGCTTTGTCTCAGGGGTGAAGTGATGCCCCACTGTCTAAAGCCTTGATGAAGGACATCTTGAGTAGTAACAGCGAGTGTGACCAATGACACTGAAGTTGTTTTGGACCCTCCATTTTTAATGTGGCCTTAGTAAGCAATACTAATAATGATGATAATAATAATAATGATGATGATAATAATAATAATGATAATAATAATAATAATAATAATAATAATAATACTCTGATATGCAAACGTACACAATTGAGTCCTTCCACATAGCACCAGTTCCGTTCCCTGATCAGACTGCAAACCATGCCCTGCTTGCCCGCGTCGATGCCTTTCAGTATGTGGACCTGGGGACAGTCAAATGTACAAATATATTATACTGTATTCATTAAATGTCTATATGCCAGTTCCTTCAATCCTTCCTTTTACAAAAAGTATAAGATAAAGTTTGTTCAAAGTAATTGCCTGTTTCGTGAAAGAGAAGCATTGGAATGATACCGATTCCACAGTATTAGGGAAATTAAATTGACCCAATGTAGATGTATCCTCATTATCGCGGGAACAAAAGCAAAACAAACAAAATCCCCAATCACTGCCAGTTTTATTGCTGATTCTAGGTGGACAAAAATAGCTTGACGGGAAGTGAGCTCTAAATTGTATCATAGCCACGTAATGCCAATTTGATAGTAGGTGCCAGGAAACAATGGGAACACAATAAAATGGGTCTATGGCGGTATGCACAAGACACATCATTTACAAGAATGCACACGCATTATACAGGCGGATGGGTTTGTAAAGTGGTCCAGCACATGATTTCTTGACAAGCCGCTGTTGCTGATGCAGGTTATATTCGACTCATTCCTGACACTTCTAGTCTACATCAGCTTTCTACTATTGGTTCATTGACTGGCGATGCATCACTTCCCATCTGCACCATCTGTGTCGGTGGACGAGTGGCTAGGTTGCCCAGTACCAAGATCACAAGATCCCGTATTTGACTCCTAGCAATGTTATGCCCAAAGCTTGGTCTCTGGGAAACTAGGGCCAACGTTAAATCTTTAAACATGTTATCTTCCCTTCCCTCAGGTGCGAATGATTACCCATTTACAGGCAGCATATGGCATTGTCAGAGTATCAATAGTAAAAAAACAAACTGATTTCTTCTGAAACATTGTTTTAGAAGAGCATCAAACTAAATCACGTTTTTCTCGAAACCACGTTTCGTCTAAAAGCCTTTTTTTTCCTCTTAATTACACGTTAAAGTAATGGTTGTACGAATGATATGTCGCAGTTTGGAAGAAAATAATCAAACTGGTGCAAAGCACTTTCAAAAACGAAGTGCCGCTTCCCCAAATATTTGACAATGGCGTATGTCTCACTTTGGAAACAAACTCTTCATAATTTGTTTCCAGATACTAACATATCCATGCCATCTGCTTTCAAAGGCCCTACATGCTAACCGTTTTACAGTTTAAGTTGAAGAAGCGGAACTGAAACCATTGATAATGAGACGCCTTATCCACTTTGCCCAAGACTGAAATGATAAATAGAATAATAGAAGGGAAATAATGCAGAGACAGAAAGAGACAAAAGACAACAACGAAAAATATTGGATAAAGCGGGGAGAAAGGTAGCGGATCAGCTCAGATTCAGATCAGAGGTAGCGTGTCAGCGTCAGTCTGCTGTTGTCAGCAAGGCGGTGGGCGCTGTTGCATGTTAGGAATGGGTTACATTCCAGCTTTCGGGAATATTTCAAAATAAATAAATTCTGGTCTGTTGTCTCTTCTGGCACTACATTACTATTATTCTCTTCACGTGTAATTCATGTTCTTGTTTTTAAATAATAGGTACCTAAGCAGCAACATTATCATTTGATTTGCATCCATTTCCAGTGGCACAATCAGTATTTGTGGACATTAGCTCGGCTAAATTGAGCAAGACCTCTTCAGTCTTATAACTAATGTGGGGTAACCTTTACACCCCCCCCCCCACAACCTAAAAAGCCATCAAATTGATATAACTGTGAACATCGTAATACTCCAACCCTGCAGACGATTTCTTTCTCAACTAAATAGCTTGGGAGGAACACAGATTGGGAAAACACAGTGCAGGGGTCTATTAAACAAAACTCCAGGATTAGGAAAAATAAATTTTATTCACCAAAAAAATAAAATAAAGAAAAAACAAATATTTTAAAAATCAAAAAATCAATGAAGCCTAAACAAAAAAGAAAATATACGTAAAAATGGCACAAATGAATGAAAGAAATGACATTAAAAATTTGTACATTAAACCCTATTTCTTCAGGAACACTCAGTTACTTTATACAATGCAGCTTTATTCTACTAAAACCGCTCTCTATGTCTCTCTCTCTCTCTCTCACTGTCTCTCTCTCTCTCTCTCTCTCTCTCTCTCTCTCTCTCTCTCTCTCTCTCTCTCTCTCTCTCTCTCTCTC
>JARFNW010068692.1:0-13596 GCA_031763155.1 Dirona albolineata | reverse complement strand
AAAACCCCAGAAAAAGACCCAGACACTCACAAAAAGAGGAAGAAAATGATAAATAGAGGCGGGGAAAAATACGTTTTATAAGTCCAATCATATTTCGGCATTATGTGATTGGACTTTGAAGTGAAAATAACAACTCGCAAAGTAAATAACTCAGGCAGCGGTGAGTTTGATTAAAGTGGGTTGGTAATTTCTACTCTATCACGTGATCAAAAAAGAAATAGAACACCACCATCTTCACCAACAACAACATCAACAACAACAACAACAACAACAACAACAACACCAACAACAAGAAGAACAACAACAACAGCTTCAATGTCAACACCACCGTTACTACCACTACCAACAACAGTAACAACAACATCAATAAGACAATAACAACAAAAGAACAACCAACAAAACAACAGAAAACGCTTTACAATTGATTGATTCATTTTCGAGTGCAATAAAAATTCGACTGCACTGTCAACCATAAAAAGCACTGTGTATGAAATTGAAGAGTCTAGAACGCACAAGTTGAACAGTTAATTCTGAGGGCACGTTCATGTCTTGGAATATTCTTGACAGTCTTGACGCGACCGGAAATTCCTTGTTGCTGTGACGCCATTACCACCTGTCAATCTCTCAAGAGCGATAATATTTGCGCTCTATCATAATACCTAGTGCGCTACCACCAATTATATTGTGATGGTTATTATATTCAGTGCAAAATGACGTCTAATCTTATAGATAATATATATAAAATAATAAAGATTAAAGGGATCTCATGGAGAGAAAGTTGATGTTGTTTATTGTTCTAAATATTATCTCTAAGTTATAAGACAGGTAAATATTTGTTACCTTAAGATGTGAAGAAAAAAGAATACGAATTCAAAGAGTGAGATTATGAAATGATGGCATCAATATTTAGGCACGAGAAATCAAAATAATATGAATCTTTTTCTAAAAAAAATAAAATATAAAGAATTAAAGCCTATTTTTTTCCATCCGTCTAGGAATATAATTTGACCTTTCTGTGTACTTTGGAACTGAAGTGAAAAAAACAAAGTTCCTTCTCCACTCTAAATCAAACTTGATTCTCATCAAAGCAAAGCCAGGGGAAACGCCAACAGTGAAAGGCTGAGATTCTTTGCAAGTTAAAAGGGCTGCAACTGTTTTAAAATAGAATGGACCCGTGGCCGTGAGATCGTTTCCGGGAACCCAATGTTAAATTTCTATTACTCTGGTGCGATTCGGTGCAGATTTGTCGGGAAAGTTTTTTGGTTTTTTTTCTTCCCGTCTGGAATTAACAATAAATATATAATCGTTTTGGCTATCGCTTTGTCGTTATGTTCGAATCCGTCTGATGAATAGAAAGATATTTAGAGATTTACATAATATTATAAGGATAGATGAATAGAGTTATAGGCGGCATATAGGTTTAGATAGATAAATAAATAGATATATAGATAAGTAGGCATATAGATAGATAGATAGATAGATAGATAGTTAGATAGATAGATTAAAAAATGACAATTCTTTTCTTAGAAGCGAATATGTTAAGTATTGATTATTCAATAAGGGGCATAAGGATACACCAATTATAGGTAGATTGGATTAACAAACAAACATATTGACAAAGCAATAGACAAAACTATTATTTACATTTACAAATCATGTACATTCACATTTACATTACATGCAACGAGTATAGATTGTGAATATGCACGAATAACTATTGTAACCAACTTGTACACCGTTTGCAAACTGTTATGGGGTCTTTTTTATACCATTTTAAAACCTACTTAAATATCTTTATAGTTGGCTAAAGTCTCTGTAATGTACCGGATAACGCCCAACGTGACCTCGATAGTGTTATTATGTGAATGTAACACATGTTGGTATGGCACAGACAAGGAACAGTCGAAAAACAAAAACGTAGACCAACAATGCTTTTCAAAAACAAAAAGATACGAACGAAAAGAAACTGAACGTTGAAAGCCGGAATGTAATCTGAGCCTGCAATGATGGTACCATGCCCTCGCCCGCCATGGGAGTTCGTGAATTGTTCTATCCGCCACTCTGTTATGTTTAAAGCACAGGCACCCGCTGTAGCAGTTTTATATCGTGAAATAATCTGTAAAACATAGCAGATCATGATATTTACAATAATACTGAACGGTGTTGAGTGAGCGTTTATTGTAAATAAGACCACGATTATAGACAATCATGAGACATTGAAGTCACTTTCATTGTCTCGTCACTCCATTTGACTGACAGGGAGTAAAACGATAACAAATATAATTTACCCGTCGTTCAATGTATTCCTGATTACTTCGTAGTTTGTCAATTACTTCAAACTACTGTCAGCTAAGAGTGAATGGGATTTTTTTAGTGGTCATTCATTGTTTATGAGCTAATAGTCAAGTAGATGAGGCAATTTCTACCCATCAGGGTGCACAAAAGAAAGGTATTGAGATATGAACTTATAATATGACAAAGGGATATGCTGCAGATGGGTGCAGATGGATAGGTAGGTAGGTATGCAAGTAGGTAGACAGAACTAAGATGAACTCCAAGGCACGAGTTCCATCAACATCAATAACAACAACAACACTGACGACATAGGAAAAGCTAAACATGAAACACAGTATTATCAATACTACAGGATATACTACTTACAAACTTAAATCACATCACAAAGGCCCCTCTGAATTTTTCTGTCCAATAGGAAAATAGATAGATAGATACATAGATGGATAGATAGGTAGATAGATATTATACAGATATATAGATAGATAGATAGATAGATAGATAGATAGATAGATAGATATATCGATAGATAGATCGATAGATAGGAAGATAGATAATATGTAGATAGATGCGGGTATTTGACATTGTATTGACAAGTCTATTGATCTATTTAGGCATATACTACTCATCCTTGAAGACATGAATAAAATGATGATCTCTATCGGATTTTGGCCTGCCTGACATTATCATAAGCCGCCCGTGATTACTAGGAAGTCGTGTAAGTTGACGGGAGACCAAAGTCATGAAAGTATCTAATCATTAATCACGACGGCCTTCAGTCATACGACTTGGTATAGAACTGGGGAAAATGAAAGGTACCGTAGTAAAACTATGATTACTTCCTCGACCCTGATCCTCTCTTTTTTCTTTTCTTTTCTTTTTGGATATTCCCTCCCCCCCCCCCCCCCACTCCCTTACTTATAGTTTATGTTCGGGGACATTTTGAACGGGATGAGAATGGATGTACGGACATATATCTCAATCTTTTCCACGATCCCTTCCACCATTCTCCCGCGGCGCGACATTCAACAAGTAATGCTTTTCGCCCGCACCGCCGTAAACCATCATTAACGCGTCCCCACGCATCACTTTTACGGAGTAAGTTGAAAGGGGGAAACGTCTTAGAGAATGCTATAAATATCTTTTAAGAAACAATGCAGGAAGCTGAGGGAAACTAACTTGGAGAGAGTAGTTACTATGGAATAATAAAACGTTGCTCATAACGGAAATCAAAGTCATCAGTAACCGAGAACAAAGGAATACTTTGTATCATCAGAGGCGTTACGGTTTTCGCTGGAGAGATAAACTAAAGGCAATTTCAAGAGGTTTATAATACAATAAAATATGGGTGAAATGTTTCGTCTATAAAATTATATCATCAAAAGGGAAATTAGGTACGTGTCAAAATATTGAACGAATTTATGATTATTTATTTTTTTGTTTCCAGTTGAGGTGTTTAGTATAATGTTGTTTTCGAAAGAGTTAGGCGTCTCGGTTGTATACTTTTAGGAGATCTGAAAAATGGATAGTCTAGCCATAGACACATTGTGAAGAACTGATGGAAAAGACAATTTGGAAACATTTCATATGATAACACAACATCTACTGTAACTCTCGTTATGCTCAAAGCAATAACCCGCGGCAAAAAAGGGAGATAATTCCTTTTTTATTTATTTCACCAAGGGCGTTGATGTCTTTATAGTACGACTAAGAAATAATAATAGTGATATATATTGTAATAAAAACTACATAAAGATACTCTTACTGTCGTGTACTGTTTAGCATAATAAGTATGAGTTTTATGTTAACATGAATTTATTTTTTTAATGCACTGGGTAGTATATTATTATATACCTTATCGTGCATATTAATGACTGGAAAACAGATGATAGTGTTGTTATGCCAAGCATTCAGTAACTCGTTGGAGTACTCTAATCATAACATGGTATGGGCAAACATCCTCATGCACTGGCGCCGTGAATGCTACCTACTTTTGATTAGATATGGAAATGATGAGAACATTTCGGTTGTTTTAAATGATAATATGGAACAGGATAAGAGTTGTTTTAACACTATCAAAACATTTTTATTGTGCGTAAGGGTCAAGACTGTATTATGCGGTTGGGTAGAACTCGATGTGTGTTAGTGGGAGGGAGGCGGTGTTTCCTAGTCATAACTTTGGACGTAGGCGGATTGTTCTAGTGACCTTTCAATGCTTTTAAGGCGCTAAATTTCACAAGTCCTATCACAGACGGGGGGTTTTTTTAAGGTGAACCATCGCCTTTGATATTTATGGCCTTACTGTGTTCAAAAAACGTAATTTTAAAAAACTGTCTTTAGATTTCACTATCGTTGTTTCTGTTCATGTTTCCTCTTTTACTTTTCCGTCATCCGTGGACACTTTGAAGGCTAGGCATGGGTCTATACAAGAAAACATACAAAAAATATTTTGTTTGAGATAGAAACATTGCACGTCTTTAGTTGTTCGAAAAAACAAACGTGTTAATATCTTGATCTTATGTGGTTGCAAGGCTGCAGTCATAATATAAACACATACATCAGGCAGTGGGGGGACAAAGTGAGGATTGCGAGGACGAAGTTTATTTACATGTCTTCGTTGTTTAAAACAGATGGAGTACGGCTTAAGGGAAATAGAAATAAAACTAAAGAAAAATAAATCAAAGCTGCCCCATCAATCTTAAAGTTTGTGCAAACATTATGGAAGAAACTCCGTCACTTTGCCTTTAATCGGGAAACAACAACAACAAACAACAAAATGATAATGATAAGAGATTATGATCTGGTCTAGACTGCATAAATCAATTACGCTTGTACCCAAAATGATCTTTTACGCAATTTATAAGTTTCTTAGTAATTTTGTAAAGGACTTTAACACCCCCCCCCCCCACCCCTCCCCGGTGGCTGTAATATGATTGGAAACGTCCGTTTTCAGTTTCAGATTATAATATTGACTATTGTTCTTAATCAAATGTTATGTATGTACACGATAAACACGAAATGACGCGAAATTGTTCACTTCAGGTTAAGATTTTAGGAAGGAAAGACAACAGAGCAGAGTGGTAAAATGACTACTGCAAGGTATCAAACGTTTCAACTGTTTGAAGTTTGGCAACAAAGACGCCAAAGTGGCAATCCTGCTCGCTAATTGATAATTTGTCTCAACTAGACACAAGACTATTATCATTAGCTGGGCGCCGATCCACTCACCTTCCTGGGTTTATGGGGACATTCCTCCAACAGTATTCATGCGCACCTAGTAAAGTAGCACCAGCTGCTGAAGACTAAGATACAAGCAACTTTCCTTTTCTTTACTATTTTTTTTCTTCTTAAGATTAGAGAAATAACTAGTGATCTCGAATCGTAAAGTACGATTCCTTTGGCATTTCTTCTTAGTTAGCCTGTTAGGTGGAA
The DNA here is from genome assembly GCA_031763155.1 of Dirona albolineata. Taxonomy (NCBI): domain Eukaryota; kingdom Metazoa; phylum Mollusca; class Gastropoda; order Nudibranchia; family Dironidae; genus Dirona; species Dirona albolineata. The sequence continues at coordinate 7,872 of JARFNW010068692.1, read as the reverse complement.
ACGGTTATTGCGTCATTTAGCTAATTTCCCTGTTCTCGGGGACAGAATATTACCATGACAGTAAGAAAGTACAAGCCAAGATAAATTAATTAAAGCATTGTAATGTCTTTTCCGCGCGGAACCAGGAGAAGCTAAGTAGGGTATTATTTGAAACATACGGTTTTAGCTTTAGTATGCAAACACGTTGTTTTTTTCTTTTCACTTTGCCTCCATGGCTGAAATCTGTCTGTGTGTGTGTGTGTGTGTGTGTGTGTGTGTGTGTGTGTGTGTGTGTGTATGTGTTTGTGTGTGTGTGTGTATATATTCGTCGCTCCTCCATTCACAGCAAGAGGAATTGTTTTCCCCTCTTACTATTTCGCTTACTTTTTAACTTCCAATTTCCAGGTAATTCGCTAGACGAAATTTCTTCTTGTTCTACGCACGATCGAGTATTTACAACTCGCAAAAACATTCTTTTACAAATTTGTAAATGTTCCATGAAGCTTCTTGGAAGATATGGAAAGAATACAATAATAACGCATATTATATAATTTGTAAGCTATTTTGCTCTTTGATTTGTGTCTTTTCGATATGAAGCGAAAATACGACGTGGCATTTTTATCTATTTTTACAGCGTAATTTGTTACTTTCATTTTTGGAAAATTGTTTTAAAAAAAACCAAAAACCAAAAACAAAAAAAAACAAAAACAACAAAAAGACAAACAACAACAAACAAACAAAGCAACCGTTCGTTCCTTTTCTTTTTTTGCACGCAACAATATTTTTCATTGATTTGAGCATAAAGTGGTAAGTGGAATATGGTGTTAGTTAGAACAGGGGTTCAAAAAGTGAACGAGTTTGACTCTTGATTGGGCTGCTCTCGGGGCCTTTGCGAATGAACAAAGCTCTTCCCCGCGAGTGAGATCACACATTATGGACATTGATTGGCCAGGAGGTGCCGCATTTGACGCGGTCTTAAAATTTGATTGAAATTGCAGTTAAGAAAATAATAATAATAATACATAGCATTTATATAGCGCATATTCATGACCAGGTCGTGCTCTATGCGCTTTACATGAATTTAGACAGCAATGAAATGGCATTTATACATTGGCAATAAAATAAAGTTGAAGTTGTAAACATTAGATCATCAGTTTAAACAAACACTATTTAATATCAAATGTCTTATTGATCTGTACAGTATTATGTGATGTTTCAATTATTTAAAAAAATTAGTTTATGATATAATTTTCAGTTTCCACGTGTAGAATTATAATTATTTTTTTTGTAGAAATTGAAATTACGTCTTTCTATCGTTTCAGTCCTCTTTTCTGAATATAACAATTCGGCGACTTCAATATTGGTTAGGATGATGATTAGGTAGTGATTATTTCTCATGACACTCAAAAGGAAGACCTCAGTATTATCTTTACCCTCCAAAGAATACAGCAGACTTTGTTTATACCAATACGATATTCCGTTGACATTACGAAGGCAGTGCAGTAATATTTCCAATCGTAAACACCAATCTCCTACCTATTGACCTTTCCAACCTCCCTTTGGGAATGGACCTTCCTCTATCTCGTAATCGACTATTCTTGTCGCGAGCTGCGAAGCATGGGTCAATTCCATTGGGAAAGGGGGGGGGGGGTAGGGGTGGGAGGAAGCAGCAATAGTTGTGGGATTGTCGGACGAGAATGTAGCAGTGTCCACTTGTCAAACTAACATAGTATGATATATATATAGCCTTCGAATTATTTTAGGCTGGACAGTGAATAACTACATAATATTATGATTACTTTATTCATGTTTCCCCCAGACTTTCAGGAGAAGAGGGATTGCCCCATTACCAAGATCGTCCTGTCCTAATAGTCCCTTAAATAAGTTGTGGTCACACATTTCTACTATTTTCTCATGGACTATGAAATCCACTGTCAGGAAATTCTGCATGTGTGGTCTTATATTTTTAACCATCCATTGTATTTTATATAGTCTGGACATTAGGAGTTACAGCAATAGCACACAGACAAACAAGAGTGGTGGTTATCTTCATGGGCGTTGTGTGGCACTTGTTTACATAACCAATACATTTATTTGGTGTAAACCTATATCTTTGTTATTGTAAAAACAATAGTTTGGTGTTAATAAATATTTGCATTTCAATAATCTATTTCACATATATTGACACAAGTGTATCATGAAAGCGGCTGGTTTGTTTGCGAACCAAACCTACAAAACAAACAAATATACCCAAAACAAACCCTGACATCATTCAATTTGTTAAAAGATATTGCAATCTTCAGCCCTCTCAGTCCCTGATATTGTAATAATTTCTAGTAACAACACAGTCACTGACCTCAGTAGAAAGTGTCATTAAATGTCTATCTTTTTATCGCGGTCAGTGAACGTAACACGAGCTGGCATCACACAAATCTCATGCAACGGAATATCTTAAGCTGGATTGTTAGCGTTCACAATGAACACAAACATGCTATGTAACATTATTATTGCAAAATTTCCAAAATGCAATTCATTGGAGAGGCATAGGTTTTTAAAATTGTGTTGCCGGAGCCCAAAGATAACAAATTGCAATGAATGGATATTTCCAACCGGAAAAAAATCAACCGAGTCTTTTACAACCGAACCCAAAAGTGCATAGCAATTTCCACCGAAAGGTAGAAAGGAAATTGATTAAGAACTTCATGGAGATATAATATAATTTTGCGATACTAATTTCATCCGTTCTGACATTCAAAAATAGATCAATAATATATAATTCAGAAAATATAGGAAAAGAATACTTTTTTTAAAAAAATGAAGGGAACTGACAGATTTGTCTTTTATAAAATAAAGAGGGGAAAAGATTACTTAGAAATAAAATACGCCCTTAGAGTCTTTGCCACCGGAAGCGACTGCGAAGCGTTTTCCGGAATTTGATTGGTCGGATTCCAATCAGAATTCCCACGGTGCGGGAGGCGTTTCCATGTATGACCTGGTGGAATCCAACCTTTTTTTAATTCATCTATATAATATAAACATACCCATCCGTCCATCTATCCATTTATCCATCTTTCTGTCTATCTAGCCATCTATCAATTTATCTATATGTACATGATCTATCTATCTGTATGTCCATCTGTTTATCTATCAATCAGTATATCGATCTGACTAGCCATCTATTCATTCTCCTATCTACCTACCGACTTATTTACCATCAAGGAACGCTATTTCACGATTGCTCTTTCCAAATAAAATAATCAAGATTCACAATCTAGAGGTAGAATAAATCACTGCCTATAATGCTATAATGCTATTGTAGTTTCTACTATAGTTGGAACAGTGACATGATCTCCTTGCTTGCAAAACAATCTTTTTATCCCGGCTACTTTTTACCGACAGCAATAAATGTCATTTTCCAATTATAAAATCTCCGCTATAGTTTATCGACGTACCGTTTTTTTGGTTGTTGTTGGGGTTTTATTATTTCAATAGTGTTTGAAGTATACCTAATAGGTTTTTTATCAATAGCATCAATAACGTCTCATAAGCTATTTTAGGTTCCGTTATCGCAATCGCTTGTCATGCGTGTCCCATCCTTTTTTACATGATCTTGAACACCACACCAAGATAACAATATCATAATGATGGAAATTGTCTACCTGTCTACCTGCAATTTTGTTATTTTTTAAAGATCCACAATCATTGGTGCCATAGTCCGGATCTCTTTAATAAATGACGTTGTCTTTCTGATCAGTGACTTGTCTCTTAAATATTTTCATTATGTTTCTTTTTTTGGAAATGAATTTCCCGCACTCTAACAACCTTCTACACACATCACTCAGTCAAACAAGACAAACAAAAAACAATAAATACATCGAAATAAAAAATGAAACGAACAACTGATTTGAAGTTAGGATCGTTCATGTTTATCCTTCCTCGTTCATCAAGTGAAAAACCACATCCTTCCACCCCCCGCCCCCCTCCAAAAAAAGAGAAGAAAAAAATCGAAGCTGAGTGTGAACAAATAATGATAGTACAATTATAGTAGAAACAACGCACAAAATGCAAGCCAAATAACGTCAAGCACTCCCATCCACCTCGTCTTCATTCTATCTACTGCCATGTTCACTCATAGTTAGACCTACGATTGATGCGCGGTACTATTTTTATGACCACTCATCCGCCGCCTGTACTCACGGTCGAGGCAAGTAGAAGGTAGATGAGTGATTAGATCTGTGCATTCGCTTTACCTTGTCTGAATGGGGAGGTGTGAAGTGATAATATCTTACTCACCATACGTTCTGGCGCCGAACAAGCTGATAGAAGATACATCGGCTCGTTTCAAACGGTGAACCGGCACGCGGCGTAATCAACGACCGTGCGGAGGTTTTTAAAGACAAATTATACCGTGAACGTATTTTAATTTATACCTTTTCATCGTATAAATTCTTGTATGACATCATCATTTTGCACTGTCAACATGCAACGAACGCGGTGAAAAACGACTTCACCTTTCAAAACGGTGTTGCGATTTATTTTCTTTCATCTATGAAACAAATCGTTTCAGGTAAACCTCTTCCTGAACCACAAATGCAATTCGGTTTCATTTTGCGATCTGATTAATTTGAAAGACTTAAACTTTTTATTTATTTTAGATTGATGTAAACATGTCTGATGCCATAATGATACGACAGGTGCATCTTTATTCATTACAGCTTCTGTTTCTATTTATCATCACATTCATCATCATCACTATCATCATCATCATCATCGTCCTCGTCGTCGTCATCGTCATCATCATCATCATCACATCCTCACCATCACATCATCATCATCATCATCATCATCATGATCATCATCATCATCATCATCACCATCACCACCACCATCACCACCACTACCACCGCCACCGCCACCGTCACCACCACCGCCACCACCACCATCTATACTACTGTTTCTTTGTGGGTTATTGGATCTGAACAAGAATTATGTAGAAACAATCATTTTCATGACCTCTTGCTTATTTTTATATAATTATATAAATTCTTGTGAAAATGCATCTGCGTGCAATTGCTATCACCTTTTTGTCAAAAATGAGGTAATTAAATGTATGGTGACTGAAACAAAAACAAGAACAGAAAACAATCTAGTAAAAGTGGAAATATGATACTGCTATTACAATTCGGTTATTGTGTAAATATCACCACCTGTTGGTACACGCTGTACAACGGGACATGGCATCAAACAACAAATTAATTCTATTCTTGACGCCTCCATGCATTCTCGTTCGGATAGTGATAACATTAATCACCATTCCATTAGCAGCTATCGAATAACGACACTTAACCCCGGGCCAGGTAAAGTGAAAGTAAATAATGAAGAAAAATGAGTAAATCCCACTGTTTGTTTTTGTTGTGTTTTTGTTTTTTTGTTTTTGTTCCTGTTTTCCTGGTATGATTATTCATCTTTTTACTTTTTAAAAAGGAAATTGGGTTGCTGAAGATATTTCATTAGTATTATTGTTTTCATTCTTTCAAAGTCATTCACTTCAGTATATTTCATTCATAAAATAATTTTCCTAAGCTAACATGGCACTTCTGAAATCGCACAGTGAAAGGTGCCAAAGACAAAACGCATTACATGCAAACAAGAAGAAAAAGAATGATCTATCTCTAGCAACCCCATCTCTTTCCCATTTCCTAATAGCAAGGACCCCTTATAGAAAGTTATGCATGTTTATCTATCCATCTATCTATCTATACACACACACACACATATTATATATATAATACACAGCCGCACACATATACGTGCATATATTAAATTATGTGTTTTTAAGTCACAATCTTGACTTTCATGATATTCAACTTATCTAATATTCCACCAATACTCCTTGTAAATTTGTTTTCGACTAGGTACTAATCTTTGCAATACACATTTTGTTACAATGCAATGTTTCATTGATATTGTGTAGGCAAAAACTAATGTAATAATATAACGGAACTGTAAAGAGCCCCCCCCCCACCCCCACCCCCGCCAAATCCCGACCTTCACCGCCCCCACATTCCAGCCACATACTTTATAAAATCTAATTACGTATCTTATCCAGCCGGAGATTGCTATTGCAACAAACAAGGCCAGACTTCTCAACTTACACTTTTCACACCCTCGCAAACAGATATTTATGGATTGTAATCATTCATCTGTTCTCCCAAATTGGGAGACTGGGAGGATAAACCACGCCTATGGTGAAACTAGACGATTTGGACAAAGGGAGCTCTCCTTTTGAAATGGAAGCTAATGGTGTGAGAACGACACTTGGTTGCCATAAAACAGGATTTAATGGAAACGGAGAACCTCCCACAATTTTTTTTGCGAAATTAGACTTCATCGCTTTGTTCTTATCATTATCATTAAGATAGACTCTTAGACTCGATATTTGAATGTCGTTCTTTCACGGATACTGTTCCCAAACGAATGAGAAATTGAAGGATAGCAACGCAGTGCCAGAAAAGTGGACAAAAATCAAAATTGAATGAAACATATAATATATTGTCGATCTCCTGCCTGCAACTTGTACCCCATCGCCTCGTCGATCCTACTCATCCTTTTAACTTAACTATATATATATCGTTTATCGAGTCCCCTTCATACTGCAATAAGCAGTGTAGTGGCCAGCCATATGTCAAATATATATATATATATATATATATCGTATGGTATTCACCCAACACTTCCACGCCACATTATAATATATTAGAAATCATGCATTTACATATTATTTTCCCCGGGTTACTTTTGAATTACCTTCATCATTATCAAGCATAGTTGAGCATGCTCGTTCGTGCATTCCTTCTGTCAAAAGAGCTACAACACAATAATAATACTGCGTTGAAAATGTTGCTATAACCATTACTTCAGAATTATGTTGTATAATGCCCGTCATGAAACATTGAATCCAATCTTAATTAATTGTTACGTCCATAAAGCGGGTAATACTTGTTATAGTTTTAAGTTCATCGTTGCACGAGCCTCACACTAAGGAACCTTCAGAATTCTAGACATGGTCCCCGTTGAGTTCCCTAGAGAGCCTGTGTTGGTGCAAATATCCATACATGTCAATGGGAAGGAGATGTCAACAGCACACAGAAACAGTAGCCATGACAATACACGACGCTGAGGGACATAACCGGCGAAGAGAAAGAAAGAACAGAGGCCATTTGACGAAACAAAAGGAACGCGGGATTAGAGAGATTGAGGCGACGTGAATGATTAAACCACAAAAAGACATCCAGTTTTTGCATCCAAATTTCATAACTACTTGACAGGCCATCGTCCTTTCCAGCCACCCCGGTTCTTCAACGATCGAGGGACAGCAATTGAAAAGATTCATTAATTGCCCACGGCGACGGGGTCGTGACCTTGCATAGTGGCATCATGTCCGGCGGAAGTTTGGGACCACAAGGCATGTCGGGCCTGGTTGATGAAATTCATGCTGCTGATTTGATTATGCCCCTAAGGCATTCCTTCATGCATGCCAAGTTTGGGCCATTATTTTAATTTCTTCTATATCCCTCTTGGTTACAACCTATACATTTTTAAAGAAAGGAAAAGAGAAAAGCAAACGCTCGGAGGCCAGTCTAAATACATTATGATTATTATTTGACATTATCTGCTGATATTTTGAATGCTTATAAATATATTAAGTTCAATGTATCCCTGCTAATATGATAACAACACACGCCTCTTAATAGGATTGGATTAAGATGGAATATTAAGTTGATATAATATAGAAGGAGAGCGAGCGAGCGAGCGAGCGCGAGAGAGAGAGAGAGAGAGAGAGAGAGAGAGAGAGAGAGAGAGAGAGAGAGAGAGAGAGAGAGAGAGAGAGAG
>JARFNW010068581.1:0-13597 GCA_031763155.1 Dirona albolineata | reverse complement strand
ACTTAACCTGGATACGTTTTAGCTGGGTCTGCGCATCGATGCCTTCTGCCTTGTACACTGTCTTCGACCAGACACAGCTGGTCCTTACACTGTTTAGTTACGGTACTACAGGGGACAGATAACAAACAAACATCAATCGGGCAGCCATGTGCAATTTTGTAGGTTTTAATTTATTTTTTTAATAAAAGAAAAAAAAAAGAATTATGGTGACTTCTTGATATGTCTTTTCCTTCTCTTTTCTTTACATTTTGTATATATTTATTTATTTTACATGTGTGTAACAGAGAACGGATGACTTTGAAAAGCAGCAAGAACTTGATGACATGAGAAGGAGATGCAGAGCATTAGAGGATCAGCTGTCCAAGAAACACATGGCAGAGAAACCATATGAACAGAAGGAGGAAAAGACCAAAGTAAGTGTCTAAGGCTTTCATCTTCTCTACCTGTTTTTGCTTATCACACTGGAATGTCTAAAGGCCATCCAGAAATCATTTTTGATGGGTGTGCAAAAAACAAAAAGGGAAAATGGTATATTATAGCTTCAAAGGTAAAACAAGTAACAGGACAAAGAACGTTTCGGGTTTCCTCTTCATCAGTCAACAAACATAATACAAAAAACAGAAAACAGAACAGTACGGTAGCTCAAGTAGTTACAGAACAATATGGTCTGTGGTCGGGCAACCAACTAGAACCTTTTTTTTATGGGTGATAAGTTTCAACAGTAGAGATAATATTATGGTAATGCACTAGAACAAATTGTGGTGATGTCACCCTCAGAAACCAATGACGGCATAGTAATTCATTTGGTGGGTGTAGATATCTAACAGCACAGTGGGCTGATCCCCTACTTGCCCTAAAAATCTTGATCCATAGATTTTTCAACTCTGTATCAGGCCATGTGTACTACTGGGGCACAGACTTGCACTTAATCTGGATACATATTTGTATCTGGGTCTGTGCATCAATGCCTTCTGTCTTGGACCTTGTCCTCTGCCGAACGCAGAGCTGGTCCCTACACTGTTTGATCACGGTACTAAAGAGAATAGATAACAAACAAACAAAGGTATCTAACAGCAGTTACAGAGGTCAAGATACATTTAAAATTATATTTCCCTTTGTAGCGATGTATTGCCCGATGTAGCTATGGATTGCCCTGTGTAGCTATGGATTGCCCGATGTAGCTATGAATTGTCATATGTAGCAATGTATTGCACTGTGTAGCTATGTATTGCCCTATGTAGGAATGAATTGCCCTATGTATCAATGTATTGCACTGTGTAGCTATGTATTGCCCTATGTAGCTATGGATTGCCCTGTGTAGCTATGTATTGCCCTATGTAGCTATGTATTGCCCTGTGTAGCTGTGTGTGGATAACCTCTTCAGTTTCATAGAAAGGTGGACAAGACCAATTGAAACAAAAAATGTTTTTAATTTAAAATGATGTTTCCTCTTGTGTGAAATTCAGCCATCTTTCTTCTGTTCACTAGACTGAAGATGCAATCCGATGGGAAGAGAGCAAGAAATGGCAAAGGACTATTGACAAAATGAAGACTAAAATCAAGGAAAAGGATACGGAAATTGAGCAGCTCAATAAGACCATCGACAGACTGAAAGGAACACTTGAAAGGTAATTTTGTAGTCACATAAAAAAATGCTCATTTCAAAACTACCATTATTAGAAAAGTCTTTACTCATCCCTTTGATTACCCTTTGCTGGTTGATAATGGGTATTTTTAAAATATATATTTTTTTAATTTAGCCAGTAATTATTATATGTACATTCACATTTTTACATTAGTTCTAAACAGTTTGAAGCGTCCCTTACATACCGCAATAACTGAAAGATGGAGACAAGAAGTGCAAGCCTGGGTGTCTCAATAATATAATAGTTTAGTTACACACGATGAAACAGTCATGTTAAGTGTTAAGGTAATGAGCAATCTATATTATACCTTTTGGCAACACACTTACTGACCTTGCATCTTGGGCATAGGGCATGTTATTGTGATCACTAACTGCTCGGACAAGTGGTAGCGATATTTTCAACAAACTCTATACCTTGCTGAGACAAGTAGGTTTTTACATGCAAAAGTTGGTGGTGTTGCTGGCTGAATTGTTAGGCTACTCGACTCGATATAAAGAAGTCTTGAGTTTGAATCCTGGCTGAAGTTACGTTGTTGAGTCTTTTGAAAAGACTCTTTACACACTTGTCCTCACTGAACTCAGGTGTGAATGAGTACCCAGATGCAGGCAGAGAAAGATATTGTATTGTCAGTGTATGATGAACCAGACAGGCTGCTCTACTGTATTACTGTATGCTCCCCATGGGAGTTGAGAAAGATTTTGAATGACATTGCCTGCTAGGGGAAGTCTGTGAGCCTGTACGTAGCAGGGGTACAGATTACAAACTCATCTTTATCTCTAAGGGGTCCAAAATAAATTGGGCTTCCTGTCTTTAGTGAAAAATGTATGACTTCTAAATGCACTCAGAAGTGGATTACAGGCATTGGTTATCGAGGAAACAGGAAGATTAAAGATCGAAGCTTGAATTAATGTTCCATTAATACTTGTTTGAAGTGCTCCAGCCCTGTACAGGTGACTCAATTCAGAAAGTGAAATCTAAATCTTTGATTTTGTGAGGTGTTTTGTTATTAGCTATCTCTCTGCCATAATTACCAATGGTGGCCCGGGTTCCAAGATTGTGCAAGAAACCTTAGCCAGTGTTTTCAGACATGGAAATCTCAGTTGTCAATTTCATCAAGTTAGATATCCTTAACCCCACACTCCTCAGTCAGTCAGAACATCACATCAGCTCTCAAAATCTCACAGTCTGCAGTGAGTAAGATTTTTTTAAATCACAGATCGAGTGGCACAGTGGGCTGATCCCCTGCCCGCCTTTAAAATCTTGATCCATAGATTTTACAACTCTGTATCAGGCCATGTGTACTAGTGGGGCACAGACTTGCACTTAACCTGGATACGTGTTACCGGGGTCTGCGCATCAATGCCTTTTGACTTCTGCATTGTGCACTGTCCTCTGCCAGACACAGAGCTGGTCCCTACACTGTGTAAGCATGGTTCTAAAGGGAGCAGATAACAAACAAACAAACAGATCGAGTGGACCTATTTTTCCTAATCAGAGAGATTTTGAGAGCTGATGCGATCTACTGCTAACTGTAGTGTGCATGCTTGTGAAGACGTATGATTTGACTCCGTAATTCAATAGGAAAGAAAGTATGGCAAGAAACAATATCAGAGGTGATAGAAAAGAGGGGATGTAGGTATTTGGATGCAAAGAGGAAGACTCTGGATAGAGATCAATGGCGAGAGTTCGTCCGCACTTAACCTTACACCGAAAGGTAGAAAGGAAATAATAAAGAAAGAAAGAAAGTATTTTGAGTATTTTTAGACATTTGAATAACACTAAATGTTGTTTTGTTCACAACCGAGTGGTTTTCGTTATTTTTTGGGTCGCTTTTTACTTGATTTAATTTTGTGTCTCAGGTTCCATTTTTTTCACTGACTTTTTAGTTATCGTAGTTAATGTTGGTTTGTTTCTTTGCTTGTTATGTGTTTGCTTCTGTTTTTTGTTTTGTTTGTTGTGTATATTACTTGGGGGGCGGGGGGGGGTGTGGTGTTGTTTGACGCTCATGTTTAATTTCGTGCCTTTTTTTCTTCTTCTTTTTGCGTTGGATTTGAAGCGTGGGCAATTTTCCTGCATCATCAGTGTTATTCTTGTGAGTTTGTTTGTTTCGTTTTGTTTTGTTTTTGTTTTTTGTTTGTTTGTTTGCTTTTGTGTTTTTTTGGCGTTGGGTTTTCTTGCTGCTATTGTTTTTATTATCATTATTATTATCAGTATTATTATTGTTATCATCATTATTGTTTCCTGTTTTGACGAGGAATTTTCCGATTTTCCGACGCCATTTGACTGCAGTCGAATATTTCCTTGTCACCCAAAACACCGGAAAGCTTTTTAACTCCCCGTCTCAATGCCGCAGTGCTACATGTCTCCAAATGGAATCTTAACTATAAATCTTATCTTATCATGACGATAATCAACAGAAGGATACTCTGTCTGCCTCGCAAAGGATAAAAAGATGTTTAATGTTACAGAATTTGAAAACAAACAAGATGGAAATAGAAACAATATTATGCATTTATCTTGTGATCCATCCGAATGAGGCGATGTTGGAATTTTAACGAATTGATTTCTTTAGGATGTTCCTGTTCATGTACAGGATGTTTCGATACCTTAAACACCACTGCTCCTAACACACACACACACACACACACACACACATACACACATACACACACACATAAACTCTCACACACATACATACACACACACACACACACACACACACACACACACACACACACACACACACACACACACATAAACTCTCACACACATACACATAAACTCTCACACACATACATACACACACACATACACATAAACTCTCACACACATACATACACACACACACATACACATAAACTCTCACACACATACACACACACACACACACATACATATAAATATACACACATACATTCACACCCCAGGCCAGCCAAACTTAGAATAGATTAAATAAATCAAGATAATTAATGGGGTTCAACAATAATTATATAATTATCTCATATAAAGAAGGAAATGAACAATTCAGTATCAAATTCCAAGTTGGTTTTTTTAATTGCAGATCCGTATAAAGATCATATTGGGCGTTCGTGGGCATTCTTTTGTTACTCATGATTGATTCTAAATGTCCACAAGGGTTCAAATCTATTGATGCTCCAGGCCATTCGTCGTTTTTCAGAAAAATCCACTAAGATACTGTGACAATATATGTCTCTGACTGTGGCTTGGTATTCACCTTACCTCACATCACCTTATTCTCCTGGCCGGGATGGTCATAGAGGAGACATGAGAGACGATTCTGCTATAGACAATCTTCTCCAGCCGGGTCTGTCTTCAGCTTTCCTCGGGAGTGATGGGCTGTCCATTGATATTCATTCACACCTAAATCGAGTGAGGAAGAGTGCGCAACAAGTCTTTCCCAAGGACTCAACATCGGTAGCTTCAGCCAGGATTGTATTCGAACTCAGGGCCTCTCGATCTCAACTCTAGTGGCTTAACCACTCAACCACCTACGCCACTATTTTGGTCTATCGACGCAACCAAAGCCAATAACACCAGTAGTGACGAGGAACCAATCTGGTCACAGACGTTCACTCGGTTCTTGGGAATGAAATAAGTAAGCTTTTAAGGCTCACGGTGAGTATCAAACGGACTGGCAAATAAATTAATGTGTGTCTTTTCCTGATCACGCGACAAGCCGGGCAGTGATATCATCAGCAGTAGGCAGTAAAAAAACATAATGGAAAAGTAGGTCGACATTACTATTCGCAACACGTACTCGTAGTAACGTAATCATTGCCTGTTTATTTCCATTTTGTTTTTTCTTTGTTTGTTGTTTTTGTTTGTTTTTGATTTTTTAGATATTTTTTTTAGGGGGGGAGGGGGGTAGTTTTTTTTTTGTTTTGTTGTGTGTGTGCGTGTTGTTTTCGCCATTTGTTTTTACAAAACAGCCGAATGTTTTGGGTCTCGAGAAGAGAAGAGAAGGACATTTCGGTGCAGCCAATTTTCTGTTTTGTCTGTTGTTTTTGTTTTTGTTTTTGTGTTTGTTTTTGTGTTTGTTTTTGTTTTGTTTATTGTTATTTGTTTTTGTTCTTTTTGTTTGTTTTGGGGGGGGTGACTTCTTTTAAGGAGGTTGCGATAGGGAGTTGTTCTGAAAATATAGACTTAGACTCAAAACTGTGGTGGAGAATAATATGAAAATAGAAGGTCTTAATTTCCTGATTTTTAGTCTTTCCAGCTCTGTGTTAAGCTTATGCCTATTGGTGGTGGAGACGCTTGTTTTTTTATTTACTGGTCATGTTTTTTAAAATCTTGATCCTTAGATTTTCCAGCTATGTATCAGGCCTTGTGTTCAAGTGAGGCACAGACAGGGTCTGGGCATCTATGCCTTTTGCCTTGTACACTGTCCTCGGTTAGACACAGAGCTGGTCACTACACTGTTAAACACGGTTCTAAAGTGTACAAATAACCAACAAACACATTTTTACATGTGTACTGTCCGAGGGTGATCTTGGAGCTGGTGGGGGGGGGATATGTTTGGGGGTTTCTTGTGGTTTTTTGGTAGTTATTGGTTGTTGGTTTTGGTTTTGTTGCTGTTTTGTGGGTTTTTTAGTTCTGATTTTTTTATTTGTTTTTTGCTTTGTTTTTTGGGGGTTTTTTTGGTGTTTTTTTGTCTTGTTTTGTTGCTTGTTTGTTTTTGTTTTTGTTTGGGTTTGTTGTTGGTTATTTTTTTCATTTATTTTTTTTGGGGGGGGTGGGTGGTTGTTTTGGTTTCTTTTGTTTTGTTTTGTTGTTTGGTGGGTTTTTTGAGGTGTTTGTTTTGTTTTTGGAAGGGGGGGGGTATTTTATTCGGGGGTGGGGTTTGAATTTTGTGTGATGATAGACATTCACTTGGTCTTGGAAATGAAATAGTAAGCTTTTAGTACACTAAGGTGGATCAAATGCACTAACGAATCAGTGCGCTGTGACGTTTACTTATCACGCGATAAGTGGGGTTGTGGTGTCAGTAGGTACAGTAGTAAAATAATCATTAATTAAAAAGTAGGACTACATAACTATTAGTATCACGTGATCGTTGTGACATAACCATTGCGTGTTGATGTTGTTGTTTGTGTGTGTGTGTGTTGATTTGTGTGTGTTTGTGTGTGTTGATGTGTGTGTGTGTGCGTGTTGATGTGTGTGTGTTGATGTGTGTGTGTTGATGTGTGTGTGTGTTTTAGTATTTTCACTTGAACCGGATGTTTTCGGTCTCGAGGCGAGAAGGGCGGACATGATGAATATTGGGGCAGCCAACTGTCTAGATTATCTGTTGCTTTTGTTTTTGTTTTTGTTTTGCTTTTGGGAGGGTGAATTGTTTTATTTTTTTCAAAAAAGACAATGTGCGGGGGGGGGGGTGGGGGGGACAGTAAAAGTTGCCAACATTTTGACAAACTTTATCTAAAATAAGGTGGAGTGTACTAAAATGGATAGATGAATGAAGAGGGAGCGGGCGCTGATGGTCTAGTAGACAGAATGATAGTGGGATAATGTGGCGGATTACTCCTGGGGTAGTGGGCTCGTCTTCTGTTCACGGCGAGGAGGAGTTGTCGTGGCAGGCATGGGTTCGATTCCCCCGGTCGACGAAAATCTTTTTTTCTATTTTCTGTTCTTGTCTCTCACTGGCGGCACTGTTACATTGTCCCACTATCATTCTGTAAAATAGATAGATGGTCTTAATTTCCAATTTTTTTTACTTTCCAGCTCTGTGCTCAGCTATGTATATTGGTGACGGCGCCTGCTGTTTGTGTATGAATGGTGTATGAGGGTGAACATGCTGGTGGACCCTATAATGTTGCGCGTAAAATTGTGTTGTGTTTTGTTCTGGGTATTTATTTTTTGTTTTAGTTCTTTGATGATGGGTTGTTGTTTTGTTTTGTTTTTGGGAGGGGGGCGTAGGGGGGCTGTGAGATCACAAACTTAGTCGTCGAAATGAAGCAAACAAGCTTTTAAGACTAAGTGGGATCAAATGGACTGACAAATGTATGGGGGTTTTTTCACATCACGAGATAAGTTGAGACGTGACCATTGCATGTTGTTTTTGTTTTTACATGTTGTTTCGTATGCTTTGAGTCTTTCCATTTGTACAAAACACCGGGTGTTTTCGATCTCAAGACGAGAAGAGCAGGATATATTGGTGCACCCAACTGTCTGTTGTATAATATGTTATTTTTGTTTTTGTTTTATTTGGTTTTGGTTTTTGTGAGTTGTTGTTTTGTTTCTGAAGACGTCATTCTGAGACACCAGAAAACAAAGAAGTCAGAATATATATTCGAAAAGGTGACAACATTTTAATCAAACTTAAACTATCAAAACTAAGACACTGGTTATTCTGAAATTGTTAGAGGGGAAGGACGCAAAAGAAGTATTTAGTGGAGGAGAAATGATAATGAATGCAAGCACGTTTCGATTTTCCCCCTTGTTAATAAGTACTCGACATTTGACGCGGTTTTCTTTTCGTTTGTTTGCTTCCTTTTTTTGTCATTTTGTTCGCTTGTTATTGTCTTTATTTTTCTTTGTTATCATCTTATTATTTGTTTTTAGTTAAAAGTTCACAACGTGGAAGGCTGCTTTGAATTTGTCAAATGTGAAAACCTCGACTGCGTACGTCTGCTGGCGACGTATACACAGAACGGTTGTAGCAGCGTTTGTCCTTGTCCAAAAATTGTATTCGCGCCGACCAGGCAGCGTGTGGCGTATTATGTGTTGAATGTTCCGTTGCTTACCCGGGGTAAATGTGTTGCTGTAAAGCGCTTAGAGCATGGTGATGATCGTGAATAAGCGCTATATAAATGTACATTATTATTATTATTAACATATTATTATGTTAACAGTTAGCATGTTTTGGCACACTCATATTGCATTAAATTCTACTCACAACATAACGTGATTATAGTGATTCTCAGCCAGCACACATGTCTTATAAGTTAACGTAGCGTCCGTGTGCACCACTACTGCTAATAATTAATTTGGTCCATAGTCGGATTGTGGAGAGAAAGAAGGACAGATGGTGTATCTGAAATTTTTACTTTGGGTGTTGTATCTTTTGTGATGGCCTCTCGTTTTGGCTACAGTACCGCTTGGCTTCAAAACTCTGGACTCCACGTCCACAAACCATTTTGATATCTTGTATGTATGTATAGCATGGTGGTTTTTATCTCTTCTCTCCATTCCTCTTGTCTGGGTATGACCTGGCCGCCATTTTGAATTATTCAATGTTTACCTTAGTTACAGCCCCATTGCTTTCAGACCATGTTTGCAAAGCAAGGTAATTAAATAAGCGCATGGCCATAAAGCGCAATCAATAGATCCGGTTTGCTCATCCATTCATGGATAGTATTGGCCCAGTCATTTGGATTTGTGGATTTCTTTCCCCCTTTTTCCTGGGATAGATAATGTAAGATTGCTATTGCATTTTGTATTATTTTAATTAAGTGCTCACTTCCAATCATCATCGTTATCATCATCATCGTTGTCGTCGTTGACATCATTATTATCATCATCACTATCACTATCATCATCATCATCGTTGTCGTCGTCGTCATCATCGTCTTCATCATCATCATAATCATCATCATCATCATCATCATCATCATCATCGTCATCACCATCATCATCACCACCACCATCACCACCACCACCACCACCATCACTGTCATTATCGTCATTGTCGTCGCCGTAAAATACCACAAACAAACTTTGCCTATCCATACAAATCTTATCAATTTAAGATAAGACTAGATAAGATACGATATATGATCATTAAATATAGCGCCTTTCCTTTTTACCTCAGTGCATTTGTCAATAAAGATGAGACAAGATACGATAAGATACGATAAGATTATATGAGATAAGATAATATAACATAAGATATTATAACATGATAAGATATGATAGATAAGAATAGACAAGACACGATAAGATAAGATAAAAGTAGATAAGATGCGATAAGATAGGATAAGATCAAATAAGATAAGATAACCCTTTTCCCCTTCTTCAATCATGATTTTCTATCGCTTCCCCTGTTGTTTGGAATTCCCTGTCTATGCCCAGCGGGAAATGCGATGTAATATCCACAGTTTAAAACGCAGATTGAAGACATAAATCTTTAATGCAATTTATAAGTTCATTCAATGGCCAGTGATAGGTCCAGACTCCGCTGGAAACAAAAACTAACACGAAGAATCAGAGAAACCGCCGAGGTATCCAGGTCGGAGAATCCGATTGCGTAAGGCCATCAGACAGTCAGTCAGTCAGTCAGTCAGTCAGTCAGTCAGTCCGTCAAGTCATTCATAGTATTGTTATTATGATTACCAATCGTTTAAATCCTATTTAACTTGTTATCATTGTATCAGGCAATGAATGAGTGAGTTATAGTGAGTAGGGTTTGGTTACTTTCTTACTTACTTACTTACTTACTTACTTACTTACTTACTTACTTACTTAATTACTTACTTAATTACTTACTTACTTACTTACTTAATTACTTACTTGCTTACTTACTTACTTACTTAATTACTTACTTACTTACTTACTTAATTACTTACTTACTTACTTACTTAATTACTTACTTATTTACTTACTTACTTAATTACTTACTTACTTACTGTCTTACTTAATTACTTACTTACTTAATTACTTACTTACTTACTTACTTACTTAATTATTCACTTACTTACTTACTTACTTACTTACTCACTTACTTACTTACTTACTTAATTACTTACTTACTTACTTACTTACTTACTTAATTACTTACTTACTTACTTACTTACTTTCTCACTCCATCGACCTCAGTCGAATGAGCATGACCTCTTTCTTCCATATTTCTCTATCCTCCATTGCAGTAAGGCAACTTTTCTCAGGTACGTTCGGTGTCTTTCTCTAGCTGGTCTAAATATATGTGAGCGAGTGTCTACCTCTTGATCTCCTTTTTTTCTTGATATTATGTCATATTATGGATATGTTAACTGTTCTCTACCGAGGCAAAGTGTTGTAAAGTGCTCAGAGCATGTTGATGATTATGAATAAGCACTTTGTAGGTACTTACCTATATGTCATGTAATATTATTATCATTTCATGAGTATGAATATTGTGTATCTATCTATAAAGCGGCGTTGAGCATTCTTAATGGAGTTTGGCGATATAATAAATATATTATATAACAAAAAAGTAGGTCCTAAAGGCCTTTGAGGCCCATTCATAGCAGGAGTGGTTATTCCTGTGTTTCCATGGCGTAAAGCGGACAGAGTGACATTATTATGTCACCTTTCTGGATAGGTCGCTGGTCTATCACAGGTTATTTTCCCAGCTTTAAACTAGTTTCCATTTCTAAACCTGGGGTCGAGTGAGGCAATTGGAGTGTCGAACGTTTCTTGCCCAAGAAAAACATCGAGGTGGCTTAGATTGGAACCCATGACCTTCGCCATGTGAATCCACTGTCCTAACCACTCAGCCATCACTTGTCCTCCTCGTTGTCAAAGTCCTTCATTATTACAAAAAATAAATGACCAAAAAGATGATGTAAAACAACGGAATAAAAAAAGAATGTTTCGGTTCTCCCCTTCGTAATCTAACAAACACAAGTAGCATATTTATTTATTTAAAGTAAGTCTACTTTCGGACTTCGAACAGAACACGCGACTCTGGAACTACCTGTTTTCACTTAGTCTACCTTTTTGCGTTTTATATATTGTCATGTGTTTGTTAGCTGACGAAGGAGAGACCGAGACGTTCTATTTTCTGTTCGTTGTTTTACACGTGAGACTACACCATAATCCTTTTACGGATTCCATTTATTCTGATTATTACCTCCTGCCAGCTGTCATTCCTCCATTATTTTTACCATCATGATAACGATAATGAGGAACATCACCACCACCTTAAAACCTCATAAACCTTGGAAGTCATTGAAACAAGAGATCTCCTCCCGAACCACAGGGGTGCCGTGGATGTTTTTACAGGTACCCCCAGTCCATTACCCAAGTACAAATCCATCACCTTAGCCAATTAAAGGTAGCGAGGTTCAAACCTCCGCCTTCCCTTCATCCCCATCCCCCCCCCCCCAACCCACTCCCCCCCCCCCCCTCTACTTAGTCCTGAGAGAATGAAAGACTTCTCTTTTCCTCTCCGTCCTAGACCGCAAGTAAAACAGCTGTGGCTCATGTTGTAGATCCGTCAACATAGAGAGAGGGGGGGGGTATGAGGGGCATAGCTAGATATGCCGTGTTAAAGCGTTTTGGTTTGTGTACAGGCAAAATAAGTCGCATGTCGGAATTTACTGGTGAGAAGGGAACAAACAGTAAACTTTTTAAGTTAAATATGATAAGTAGCTATACTTTTATGATATTCTTAAAGTCAAAGATAAGCTGTAAATGATATACGATCGATAATATGAATGCATACACACGCACAACCATACACACACACATACACACACACACACATACACACACACACTGACTCCATCCACGCACACTGAATTCATCCACACAGACGAACACACATACACACATACACACACACAGACACACATACAGTGACTTCATCCACACACACACACTGACTTCATCCACACCCACGCTGACTTCATACACTCACACACACACTGCCTTCATCCACACACACACACCCACGCACGCTGACTTCACCCACACACACACACACACACACACACACACACACACACACACACACTGACTTCATCCTCATCAATAATTATCGCCAATAGGTCGCATGTCTAGACCAGGGAAATATCCGACACCTTCCCATGCATACAAAAACGGCTTGGGCTTCTAAGATACCCATGTCGGCTGTTTAAGATGAGGTCAGCGGTTCCCAAACGCCTCCGACTTTCACACGTCATCAAAGAGAATAGGAACGATTGCATGCCGGGAGAGGTGTCCCTCCTGGCACATAATGCACACACTGACCTTTGACACACACTGACCTTTGATGCACACTGGCCTTTGATGCACATTAACCTTTGGTAATGTACAATCTTAGTCTATTATCTTTATACCTATGGTCTCTATGTGTTAATGGTTGTCGGGTGTCAGACCAATTTTCATGATGGTGGTGATGGTGATGTGGTGGTGTTGTGGTGGTGGTGGTGGTGGTGGTGGTGATGATGATGATGATGATGGTGGTGGTGGTGGTGGTGGTGGTGATGATGTGATGGTGGTGGTGGTGGTGTTGTGGTGATGGTGATGATGGTGATGGTGTTGTGGTGATGGTGATGATGGTGGTGGTGGTGATGACGATAAAAATAAAGATGGGTACAAATGCAAACTCATAGACCTTACAGCATTCAAAATGTGCAAAGAGTATTTCCCAAAGATTCAACATCGGTAGCTCTTTATCAAGGATTCAAAGTCGGGACGCTGGTCTGTCGTAGATTACTTCCCCAGCTGTAAGCTGGTACCCATTTTTTACACCCGGGTCAAAACCACGACCTTCGCCATGAGAGTCCGCTTTCCTAACCACTTGGCTTAATCGAGTCATTATTGCATTGGCTGGCGTTCTCCGTTCTATCTATTTCCATTCCGGGGAAAGCTAATACCCAATCATCATTCGACTTTGGTGCAATTTTGTTCACACTTTGCAGCAAGTTATTTTTGTCCGTTTAGAATCAACTAAAACAAACAACAAAAAAGCAGTGATTTCTAACTTTAGAATGATTTGTTGCCGGAAGCTACGATATCTATCTATTTACGTCATCAGAATCTGTGATGGCCCAATGATGCGGACGGTCCTGGATTGGATAAAATATAAACTGAAACCACAAGGGGGAAAAAAATAACGCCACCAACAAATATATTACGCACGCGAAGACATACATACATTTTCTCTCTCTCTCTCTCTCTCTCTCTCTCTCTCTCTCTCTCTCTCTCTCTCTCTCTCTCTCTCTCTCTCT
>JARFNW010068470.1:0-10388 GCA_031763155.1 Dirona albolineata | reverse complement strand
GGGGGCGCAAACTGTCCCCCTTAATTAACACTCAATCAGTTTCAACAAATCTCAGATGGCTACTGGTTTTCATGAATAGCATTCATATAAAAGTACCTCTGAAAATGCTTTAAAATTCAAGGCTAAATGGAACAAAGGAGGTCATTTATAAAGCATGTATTCATGACCATCAGCATGCCCTATGCACTTTACAACGCTTCAACTTTCCCCAGATAGACCATGATAATGCTTGCTTTCCTTCTCAACACCCTGGGGGACCATACAGTATGAGCTGTCCTTTAGGTCTAACAAAGCAGAAAGATTATTGAATCGTAAACATTTCTATTAATCTGTAAATTCTACCTTAATCCAGTCTTTATGTGGTTGAAAAGATTTGGCGAGAACGTCTGGTACCATTGCAACAACTTCCAAAAGGCAGTACATTGTCTCCGCATCTTGATAACAGGGTGACAAAACAGAACACCTTGTTAAAAAAAAATATCAACAAAACAAAACAAACAAAAAAACAGTAGACAATCTGTGGTTCGATTCCCAGCCAAGGCAGCTGACTTTTTATAGAGTATTTATTTTTCTCCATCTATAACCTACATCATGTATATTTTCTCATGAAAATTACTATAATATTATACATTTATATTTAAGAGTTTAAAATGATCACCACTCTTTGGTGTTTCATTTCCAAGAACCTTAGGTTAAATTGCCATTATCAGGGTGCTCATTAGCGCACATTTCTCACTCACTTATCTTTTTGCCAGTTAAGTATCTGTTATAAAACAAAGAAAATAATCAGACATTTCAAAATTATTTGCTCCCAGAAGCAAAGATATCTACATCATCTGCATAAGCTCAATACATACTTCAAACTCGTCAAACTCAAACTGCCACAATTTTTCACATCAAATAACATTTTACAACACATAAATTTTCCTTTCACATCTTCCACTTTGCTAACACTTGATAAACAATTAATAAATCTGAATCTCTCTTACTTGTACCAACTGCAAGCAACTCCCGTAGCATATCCACATATTTCTGCATGGCGCTATTGGTACCGGTCTGTTGTGAGAGTACAGTCTTTACATAGGCTGATATGACCGGAACTTGTTCAGGAAGAGACTCTAGGTCCCAATCAACAGGAAGACCACTAGTCTGAGCTAAGCACATCCGTAAATAGATCATGATCTGGGAAAACACAGTAATTGCTGGTGATTATTTGCACCGAAATATATCTTTTCACAAGGAAATGCACGAAATAGGAAATTGTGTGTCAACAAGACATATTATTATAATTTAAAGGTGCATGTTAAAGAAATGGTGACATAGCTCAGTTTAGCAAGTCGGTCTGCTGTTCTTGGCAAGGTGGTGTCACAGTGGCCAAATGGGTTTGATCCCACCAATCAACAAATTTTTTATTACTGTCTCTTACTATTATGCTGCTTATCAAATTGAACTCAATTTAGTGCAAATGGGAAAGAATCAGTAATGACCATATAATTTCTCAACTATGGTTTATAGTGAATTCAGAGACAAAAGTAAATGTCAACATTGCATATACTTCATGTTTAATTTTCACTCCACCTTTAAGCCTATTATTAGTGCTGTCATTCAGTGTTGTTTACAAATAAGTCTCAAATAAAGAGTCAAGCTACAAACCTCGGCATATGTGGCAGGATTGAAAGGCAAGGCAGTGTTGCCGGACATGTGTCGATGGTTCGATTCTTTCCTCAGACTCCCCTGGAAGATGTCACAATAACAAATCAATTTAAAAAAATTATCCATAAATAAAATCAGTTTTATTTTTTTCATTTAAAAAATTATTTTTTAAAAATCCTTTTTTTTTAATGTTTTGTTTGTTAAGAAACAATAATTGTACAAATTCGCATACACAATGTAATTCTAACCATTTAAAGGAATGAGAAGTTAGGTCAGATAAATTTCTATAAAAATCAATAACAAGTTTTAATAAATGTTTTAACATATATTGCCTCTTATAAAATACAATACAATATGATACATGTATAACTAAACCCAAATTACATTTATAACAGACACATAGCACATACAAGAGAGATATATGTGACATACAGGGTACATGTATACAATACATACATAAATACATACATCATATATACACACACACACACACACACACACACACACACACAGACACACACACACACACACACACACACACACATATACAAGCACACATGCACATACATAAAAGTAATAAAACAATAGTTAACAATGTTCACCTTCTCAGAGACATAATTCATCATGTCAACATAAGTTGGCATTGCAATCTTCCTTGGCTGGGTTTTAGAAATTCCTCTAGTGTTTATTCCTCTCAGAGCCTTGACAGACTCAGATTTAATATCATCCTTTCTGTAAAAAAAACCCACAAAAAACAGTCAACATTTCAATTCACCTTAATGTTTGTAACACCATTGTATATAATCACAATAAATGTAAGTTAAACCAATATTTTCCTGCTCTTAACCACATATTAGATACCCTGGACATTTCATAGAATGCAAAACCTTAAAGCAAAACTTGGCTCTAAAGTCATAAGATTCAAATGACAAAACAATTGTCCATAAAAATTACGAAAGGCACTAACCATTGAATTAAGCGACTTAGTAGTTCCTTAGATTTCAAGTTATAAATGTATACAAAATAGCCTGAGGGTCCCTGCACTTGTACTCACATATCTCCAGCTCCCAGCATAAGTATGTATCTGGATGGAATATGATCACTGGGGAAAACAGTGGCAGCATATTGCACAGACACACCCCTTGCTTGCGGCTCATTCTGGCATGCACAAAGAAAAAGGTAAATAGGGAGTGGCCACTGATAGTAAACAGAGTAAATAGTGAGAGACAATAACTAAGAGAAGAAAAAAGATTGAAAGTTGAAGCATTGTCTGATTGCTCTGATGAGAATGTCTTAACATAATTCTATATGTTAGGTCACAATTGTACTTGGCTAATATTTCTTCAAATTCAATTGAAAATTAATTCACTGGATTCGATTTTCAATATCAGCAGTCATTTTTCTCTCCTTTGTTGGATATTACATCATTTTTCTTGCACTACGTTACTTTTCGAGTTTTGTTTAACATCAATACCCTCTCCACTTTCATTTTTCAAACTCAGTCACAGAAAACTGAATCAAAATAGAAAAACAGAACAATAATAATTAATATTTTTAAATGCATCTAAACGTTAAAATAATAAACAAAATTACCTTGTCAATATTTTGAAGCAACAGAGCCTCCATCAGCCTTTTATTGGTGTCATTCAAGTTACGGAATGCATCCGACATCAAGGACATAGCCTCTTGGACAGCAAGACGAGTGTCTCCTTCTTCCTGTACCGTAAAACATTGGAAATACATTCAATACTGACACTGACACTTTATGAAAAGTCTTAAACACTATTTGTTTCTATTAGCTCATGAATAAAATATAATTTTAGGATGACAATACACTATTGATCTGTGATTTTACTGTAAGTTCAGCTGTTTTTGTATTTTTACTTTATTCTAAATATTGTCATTATTGAGCGCATTGAGAATATAACCTAGCTGTGGTAATGTGCTATGAAAATGCAATGTGTTATCATTATAATTATCATCGTCCATGTGTGTGCTTCCTTGAAATATATAAACACAACAATGAAACATCAGACAAACACCACCTGACATTCATGTGTTTTTCACATCATCATTGATGAGTGCCAGCATAGAGTATATAACATATGTGTGGCATAAATCATGTAAGCAGCAATCATAACAAGACATAATCTAGTATTTCAAATAGAATGTCAATTACCTGACACATTGCATCAAAAAACTTCTGCACCACAGAGATGTCTTTGGTAACCCGATGAGGTGAACGTTTTCCAATTTTCCCAACAGCAACATAGGCCAGACCTCTCAGCTTGTCATCCTAAGAACAAGAAACCATGCAAGTAATCATTATTATAATATTTGCGACTGATAGACTATGAATGTTTGAAGAAAAATGTTATGTAATACACTTAAATTGTGCACGGAAATATAAGATGCTGAGCTAAGTTCCTTTTTTACATGAAAAAAAAATACACGGAGACAAGACACACAGCATTGTACTCCATTTGGGGGGCCCTTTCACATTCAATTGTCTCCCATAGATGAATGTTGAGTAATTGTTGAAAACAAAACTATTTACCCTGTAATGACAACATCAACAACAACAAAAAAAAGAAACGAATCAGATGAACGAAAAAAGAGAACAAAACCATTCCATTCCATATAATCCCTGTAAACCTGCCCTAGAATTCAAAACTATATAATGTCAGAATAAATTATGAAAACATTATGTTCCCTCTATCCCGAACAGACCTCTTGCAGAAAAAATAAATGAAGAGATATAAAAAACAACAAACGTTTGCCTCTTTGGTAAAATTCCCACAGTTTCTACAGTCGTTGAATGAACACCCAAGGCTACAATACCATGTTGCCTGGTGCAGATATGAGTAATATTGAACAGTGTATTGCTTTTTGTACCAAACAAGGTTTATTGGCACAGTGGGCTGATCCCCTGCATGCCTTAATAGTCTTGATCCATAGATTTTCAAACTCTGTATCGGGTCATGTGTACTGGCTGGGCCCAGGCTTGCACTTAACTGGATAAATTTTACCTAGGTCTGTGCATTGATGTCTTCTGCCTGGTACACTGTCCTCGGCTAGACACAGAGCTTGTTCCTACACTGTTTAATCATGGTACTAAAGGGAACAGATAACAAGCACACAAAAAGAGAGAAAACCAATAACCTGTGTGTACATCTTCTACTTCTTTCTAAACATATCACAACATCAAATTCACCAAGTGTTAGACTTCCATGGAA
Organism: Dirona albolineata; assembly: GCA_031763155.1. Classification (NCBI taxonomy): domain Eukaryota; kingdom Metazoa; phylum Mollusca; class Gastropoda; order Nudibranchia; family Dironidae; genus Dirona; species Dirona albolineata. The sequence continues at coordinate 5,499 of JARFNW010068470.1, read as the reverse complement.
AAAGAGTGTAACATAATGCCACCTACCTACAATACAGTAGAATTTGAATTAAAAGTAGAAATGGGCTATCTTATGAGACTATCAATGATATTGTATATTAATATTGGAAATGATAACCCAACTCTAAGACTTGAAAAGACGTTTTGTGAACAATCATGATTGAATTAATAATACCTTGTCCATCACTTTCGGCAAAATCCTCCAAAACATCTATAACCTCCAGGGCCACAGAAAAGAATTTTGAGATCAAACTAAGAGTGATAAGCATACCATAGTGACCTGTTCATAGTAAACCATTCATGGTGTTAGAAATAGTGGGCTGATCACCTGCTTGTTCTATATTCCTGATACAATGGGTCTCCAGCCCTGTATTAAGCCATGTATGGTAGCATGGACCTAAGCACCTGGAGTTGGAAGATTTAAGACGAGAGATCCAGTTGTTGGTTTTTTTTGTTCATATGTGACTTAAGCACTAGCACTATACATTGCTGAACACTGCTGAAAATCTTGTGAAGTATTTTCATTAAGATATCTAATAAAAGAATATATATTATATATTATATATATTATATATATATCAGCTTTCAATCATGTAATGTGTAAAACTTAAAATATCAAAATGCAACAAATAAATCAGAAAGCCAAATCAGGTTATGTATGATCATCCCTTAATAAGGCTATTTGTTTACACATAGATGACTGCATTCACTAAAATGCTATACAGTAAACAGGACAACCCTGACTAAGGATAGATTATTACAATATGGATACAAGAATGTTATCTTTGTTGAGAAATGGAATATAGTAGTAAAACATAACCACCCCAGTCATTGATTCAAGAGCACAAGATGGAAGTTGCCAGTCAATCATAGCATGTTCCCAGCGAGATTAAAGCCTTTGAGAAAGGCAACATTATCCAACACAAGTCTTGAAGAAGATAAATAATGTCACTGCCAGCACATAGTACGCACAGCCTAACAGATAAGGTAAGCAATAATTATCTTGGTACAGCATTGCCAGACAAAGCCGGATAAAGAGATGCAATCTTAGTTTTCAGCCTTCAGCCTTGGAGCAATGGAAATTCAGATCAATTTTTTTTCAGTAGCCAAACTTATATTTTCTAATAATTTTCTTTGCATTAAAGTGCAGCAATAATCAACGTGCCGAGCAGCTTCGGTTTTAATATAAAACAAACACACACAAAGGGAGGGGGTGGGGGTATCTTTGTACAAATTCACTTGAAGTCTCATATCTTTTATCCTAATATTATTGGCACATTAATAACACATTTTACAACACTCAGTCAATACATGACGTTTCAAATCAACTGGTGTGGTATTTTTGAATGAGTAAATCATTTTTTTTAAACTCTGGTAATCAGTCTTCTAATCTACTTTGTCCTACGATGAAGCCAACTAACTTATCCACATACTTCATACTGCAAATAAGTATAGGGGCCAACTACCAACTCTAATGCCAGCCTCTGACATCACATAAGCAAAAAACACACAACCACCCTGCCCATAACACATGGCTGTTAACACAGAGCTAGAAAGTCTATGGGTCAGGAAATGAAGACAAGCAGGTGATCAGCCGACTATGTCCAAAAACCTTTTTTGGTTGTGAGCAACTATCACAATATTATGTTGATCAAATGTCCAACAAATACATTTTGTGTAGTCATGGTGTTTTCCCCCTCTGAAAGGATTTGAAAAAAACGTGCCACTTAATAATAATAATAATAATAATGTACATTTATATTGCCCTTAAAGCGCTTATTCACGATCATCACCATGCTCTAAGCGCTTTACAGTAGCAGCACATTTTCCTCGGGAAAGCAACGGAACACTCAACACTTAATACGCCACACGCTGCCTGTTAGGCGCGATTACAATTTTTTGGACAAGGACAAACGCTGCTTACAACTGAGGGGACCTCCGAAATTTAACGTACGTCTCCGATAGGACGAGGTAAGGAGGGCAAAGTGTCATACCCAAGGACACAAGAGCCGGTGAGCCAATACATTTCATTATGTATATGTTGGGAATTTTTAGGCATTAACATATTTTAAAAAGCGCTTTAAGGACACTCTGAGAATCCCTATCAATAATAATAATAGTTCTTTATTCCCCATAAATGGCAATTTGTTGTTTGGTTACACAGTTGAGACAAGGCTACCGGAATATACTGTGCGAACTGGGTACAGCTAGCTCAAGGCAGAGGAGAGTGGTATGAAGGCCAGAAAGGAGAGGGACAGCAGTACCAGATAACGGCCACCATCTCATGTTCACAATACCAGTGACATTTCTGTATGCAGAATGGTCTATGGCCAATACATCCTTGATACTGACACTAGTCGAAGAAAATCTAAAATATTTTCTTGTTTATTCTCTACGCTTTAAAACAGACCCACCACCAACACTAGGCAAACAAAACCTACTTTACTTCCTTGTCTATTCTCTACTTCTCTACAGAATAATCAGGGTCTGATTCCTAGTTTCCTTCATCATTCACTAAAATTTTAGATACTTTAAAAGAGTCGTTTCCATTCAAATCAGTTTTCTGACAAACAAAATTTCCCTCACCCCAACACTCATACACACACTTACATCATACTCATCAAAATCCTGTTGAGCAGGATGTAAATGGTTCAAAAATATGATCAATATAAACCAGGAGTGTAGAATTGAATGTAACAGCAAATAATCCAGGACGCACACGAGGAGAAATCAAATTAAGGGCATTTTCCATTCATCAAGGAAAAAGGCGCTATTTAAGGACTGGTTTGTGCGAAGGTAGCAATAATATGTGCCACTATCATATTCTATGAAAACTGGGAATTGGTCAAAATTTGGGGGGAAAATGTTCAGTGTGGAATCAACGCTTTGGATTGAGAAGGAGATCAGAAAAATGGAGGTAACAGTAACAGCAATCACATCAGGACTCACTAAAGGGATGAAATCTATGAAGGTAAGTAGCATTGATAGTCAAGATGAAAATATATATTTTTCTTCTAAAGACTTGATTTACACCTGCAGATCAGCAACTGAAACTATCTGACTAAAGTTCCAACATATCTTATTCAAACTTAACATCCTTCGTATTCCACCAAACCGAATCTCATTCATTTTGAAGGAAAGGCCCTCATTGTACCATCCTGCCTCAAGTGCTCAATATCAGTGTGACTATATTATTTCATTTCTATGTTGATGGCTCTTTAAAAGTTCTGAAGTTTTTTTAGTTTTACGTCCTTTTCCACACTTTAAGGTCATATCAAAGGCCTTGAAAAGCCATTGGGATTCAAACCAGGGAATTCTACAATCCACAGAGACTCTTCTTATCCACTCTGGTAGATAAACATAAATAATAAAAAAAAAAGAATAATAAGTTATCTGAACAAAAAACCTGACAACATTTGACTCGCTCGAGGTACATTATAGCAGCACAATTCAATAGGAGAAAGATGGTACAAACAGTTTGTGCAAAAATACAGGGGCTATGAAGAAACTTTTTACTAAAAAAAAATAATAAAAATAATAATAATGATAATAATATTTCCACCTTTATTTTTCACCAGTTTATGCTATCATTTTTCTTTCTAATTTTTTTCATTTCTTTTGATGAAACCACGATTTGAATCATAGATCCTATTGGATATGGGTTTACATTTTTTTGTTATCACAAAAATGAATCAAGCATGTTAACAAGAAAAATGAAAAACAATAAACTTTATTCATGACCCAAACCCTACTTAAACCATCATAAACCTCTGAATAGTTAAAAAAATAATTGAGCTCAAGATATTTGGAAAGGTTGCATTGTTGTGAAATATACCATGTAATAACAAATGCTTACCTTTTCAAAATATTCTATACACTTTTATCAATCTGACATGACAGCTTTCCCCAGCTGAATTTATTGTTGACAGATATAAAAATGTCACTGCCCTAACAAATGATAATTCATCAGTAGTTTTGGCAATAAAATCATTATTTAATGTTAGACAACAGAAAAGCTGACTTATGCCTAAAATGCAGCTTCACACTACAGCTAATTTTTTTTATAACAGATAGCTGAGCTGATGACATCAGGAGAGAGTGATAAAAACATTGGAAAGGAAAAGGATAGACAGTCATGCTCTAATAAATAAAACAAAAATATCAGGCAATGATTTTGTATATTCCTAATCTTGGGGGCATTTCATGCTCCTCTTGCCTTATAGAGAAGGTGCTTTGAAATTCTTATCGTCTGAAAAATTACAATGTTTATGGAGACATTTGCAGAAGTAGTTATAATCATATGAAAACTACCATTACCATCACATAAATAGATAGGTAGATGGATGGATGGATGAATGGATGGATAGATTGATAGATAGATAGATAGGTAGGTATATAGATAGATAGATAGATAGATAGATAGATAGATAGATAGATAGATAGATAGATAGATAGATAGATTGATAAACAAACAATAAGTAGATGGCAAAAAGTAGAAATTAGAAAAATGTAAATGGACAGGTCAATATGGAGACCCCAAAAATGGTGATTACGAAAAGGCTTATATCACACAAAAAAGAAGCATATTACAAGTCTATTTTTTATGTTACTTTTCATATTACTAAGTAATTATCTTGACACAGTAAAAATGTGAGATATTTCCCATATCTCGTAAAGCATGTTCAATGTTCAAGAACTTTCTAAACGATCAGGTGAAACACAAATAATGTTATGAAATAGGCGTAAGGATAGTTATTGCGCAATACAATTATCTTAACTACTCGAACTTGAGAGGATGTTTTCCAGATGGAAAAAAAAGTAAGAGTTTGATTGGCATAACTAACTGAAATTTCAAACATCTTTTACAATAAATTCACCTCAGTTAATTAACTAAGGTTAGATGATTTTAAAAAATTATTAATTGACCATCCTTAGACATACACATTCATGTTTTGAATTCTTTTTTTTTTGTTCACAGCTTTAACAAATCTTATATGTGTTATTGAAATGGAATAGGAAGCTGGCCTTTTTTTAAAAATCACTTAGAATTAATTTATCTTCCAGCAGAAGTAATCCACTTACCTCACCAGCCTGTTCTATCAACTTGAGCATGCCATTAAGGAATACAGCATCAAATGTGCCGAACATTGCGTCATCACAGCTGAGGAGGGAAAAGACTTTATTTAAGCAAGCAAGGCCATTATCATTTATCTTTATGTTGTTTATCGTTGTTTATCGAGTCCCCTTTATACCACAGAAAGCAGTGTAGGGGCCAGCCATATGACAAGTTATGAAGGGTGTACATGACAAATGGAAGTTATCCAAATGACAATGAGGACTAACACACTCATCACCTTACACATGGCTAGAAAGACTCTGAATCAGAAATTAAAGACGAGCAGGTGATGAGCCCACTGCGTTATCTCCCCTTCTCACTTAGGAACAATGTGTTTACCTCTCAATCATGTTTTAAAAAGCAGTTAAAAACTCATTTTATGCG
>JARFNW010068359.1:0-13605 GCA_031763155.1 Dirona albolineata | reverse complement strand
TTGATAAATAATAAGTTTTTAACCTGCTAGTCACATGCGCAGCTGACCAAAAACTGGCAGTGGACGACCGGCTTTAGCCATTTAACAAAACGGGCCAAAATTCACGGATCACCACAGACTGCATAAAAAATGACAATACTCGAGAATCACGAGGCCAACTGGTCGCACCACCGCTTTGATCTCACTGACACGACAGGTATTTTGAAAAATTACAAGAAGCCGATCAGATCGGGTCGAGGGCCTTCGCCGTAACCTGTAATTTTGGCTGGCTCCACGGCGAAACCGTAATGTTGGCAGCTCTGCACAATGCAATGACCCTGTAATAAAAACTTCCAGAAGGTAAAAAAAAAAATATTATACCCTCGTATTCGTTCATTCAATCTGTCCCACAGTTGAAATGTTACGTATAATCCATTGCTTAAATTTCTTTGTATTTAGTGAATGAGTTTAGCGGCCAACAATTAAATTTAAAATTCTAAATCGTCCTTCTGGGAGTTTTCAAAAATGCTTATTACAGGATTGTTGCATGCATTTTAAAAAAATGAAACAAAACCATTTTAATTTCATATACTTTAATAATTAAACTCTTTATATCATTTCCAATTAGAACAAACCTATAAAAAAATGTTTGATTCCATCCTAGGTTTAAAGTTTCAAAGTGATTACGAAAAAACTGGGAGGGATAGACCAAAATAATAAAAAAGAGACATGGGAGAGAGGGGGAGAGTCGGAAAGAGAAAGAGATAGAGAAGAGAACAGATAGTTAAGAAGTGCAAAATCAGCCCTTTTCTTACTTACTACAACTGCTTCCAGCAGAAAAGTATACAGCAAATTTTAATTTTTTTTACTAGATTCAATGTACCATGATCAACTATTTAGTCTGCAGTTTCTCAAAAGGGTTAAAAACCTCATTAGGTCATGATAAATATCTCACACAAATATACACACGTTTAAATGACCAAAATTTTTCACCTTGCAATACAGAGGGAAAAAAACCCAATCAAACAAATAAACAAAAATAAACAAGGATGGTATCCAAAAACAAAATTCAAGCATTTACTTGAGTAATAATAGGACTTTTACTGCAGCACACATACCACAAGCTCTTATACTTATAATCAGCCAAATGCTAGGAAGAACACATTGAATACAGTAGAACAGTAATATAATCCTAGTAATGTTAAGATAATGAGTAATAAATCAATACATATATACAGATGTGTCATCTTATATGTCCTGAAAAAAATTTATCGGTCATGAGCTACTTGCACGTTTGAAGTAGAAAATTTGAAAATTCCTTTCACATAGAAAATACACAGATTCTGTAGGTATACCACTAGTACTAATAACAGAATGAAAATGGTTTAAATCAACCATGATGGCCAAAAGCTCTGATTGGTTTACTTAACTCCCTTAATACACCAAGAACAAGCCCTTGTTGTAAATATGGACTGTTCTTTGATTGAAATATATGACAGAACAAAAAGAAAAAATTGAAAATCAATTTGTTCATGCATGAACTAACTACTAGAATTCTATAAAGGAAAAGGCTGTACATAGATGAAAAAAAAAAGTGTCCCCCATATTATATTGATGCTAATGCATTAAGTCCTAAATGAATATTCTTATATAATGATAAAACAAAAAAAACAAACCAAACCAAACCAAACCAAATAATATGTTGACTCAGATTCCCTTATCCAGACCTGATATTTTTTTACATTTGAGTTGTGTACCTCATTTGAGAGCTTATTTCAATGCCAAACTCATTGCTGTAATTTGTAGGTATATATATGGCTGTGATATTCATAATTGAAAAGGGCATGTTACGACCAAACTAAGAAATTGAGCCAAAAGTCTTGAAATGGCTATGTGCCAATGATAGTACGGCATAGCAAATGATAAACATAAAATTGAATCATTTTGGGGTATTTTGGACCACGTTCATGCCAAAGAGCATTTGAAAATTGCCTAAAATTATCAGATCATTTCAGTAGTTAACTCCATAGGCTCTGAGCAAGTTTCGACAACTAGGACACATAATGGAAAGAATTCTTACACGATGTCTATCCATTTTGAAAAGAGACAAGACACTGACAGAATTCCATCCAGGTTAACTAAAGATTCCTTGCATTTTCAGGCACCGGTGCATTTCCTTCACTTCATAAATCATGGCCCAACCACTTGGACAAAAAGAAAGTTAATGGTAAAAAAAAAAAGTCATGTGTTTTCACTCTTTCATTCATTTATACCACTAGAAATCCTGATAAGTGAGCATTGTCAAGAATGGCATTTACAGATGCATTTATTTTCTCATCATCTGACCTTGATTCAAAACAATTAATAGAGCATATCATTATGAAATATCCTTTTTCATTATTATATATATACCGCGAATATGAGATAGTAAATTCTCCATCTTCCAACACTCTTGATTTTCGTGCTTGTTAACAGTTTCAGTCATCAATGCAGTGTCTATGAAAAATGTACAGATGAGTGATGATTTCATCAAATTACTGGGCACATCACCCTTCACTCACTAAATTTACAGATATCCCTCTCTTTCCATTTCCAATACAGACGTATACCATCAAACATGTATATATTGCAGGGAGAAAAACTCCATTTTCCCCCATCGGCAGTCAGGATTTCACCCACTCATATAATTCAAAGCAATCCAAGCCTTTCCAACCTCACTCAAAAGACAACTGCATTTCAGGTGTGAAAAAAAAGATGGCGGCTATAGCCCTGTAACATTTCATGAGCAAATCAGACATCAGCCAATTATCAAGCTTATTATAAATTTCTTCCCTTCTAATCACACCTACAATTAAGTCCAAATTAAAAAAGCAATTTTGACACATGCTTCCAATTCCAAACCTAAACATTCAAACCAAGCACAGGAAGAGAACACTTAGGGCAAGCCAACTGTTGATTATGTTTTACAAGCCTCCCATTCAATGAAAAGTATTTACAAAGTCAAACTATCAATGATCAACACAATATGTCACTTCAAAAAAAACAAAAAAACCTATTCATTCTTCAAACTCATTACCATTCCAAAAGTGATAATAGCGATACAAAAGAACATTAACAAGATTATTTTAAAAAAGCAAGTTCAGCATAACGTACATGAATTATTTTTATACCTCTTTACTTTAAAGAGAACTAAGTCGTATTACTAAAATTACTATTCATATACACCACGGAACACCAATGGTTACAACAATATGGGGTATTAAACAAGTGATTGACAAGATTAAGAGAAAAAAAAAATTGAAACATACACAGAGTCAGTTTTTATCCATTACCAAACCAAAAAAAAAAAGTCTAATTCATGAACCACATCTTTTCATTATTCTTTTGCTTCATTCACCTTATGACATCTTTCATCATAACCCATATCTCCATTAATGAAAATCCACATTTCGTGCACCAGAATATCAATATCAGCATTGCGCTATAGAAATGGCATTATTTTCAATATAACAACTTTTTTATGCCACAAGATATGCTTGGAAGTGATTAGCTATACAAACTTTTGTTTTTGTTAATATCAAAATCATTTGTATCAACACTACACAAAAAAATTATTATCAATGTCATTGCTTCATTTTGTTGTAATGAATGCTCCAACTTAAAACTGAAAATGATAGATTTTAAGATGTATGTAATGAAAGGGTGTTAAAACGAAAATGCAGTGATATGTGTTTATGTCATTAATCCATCAATGCAACACCACAGACACTTGACAAGTGAACAATCCAGGATTTTTAAAAATAGATCACTACAGTCATGAATGAGAATTTTATGTGTAGCTCTTCTTTTATCACCTTCTCCTCACATGTACAAACAACACGATACTGATGGTATGCAGATTTTCAAGCTCTCAATAGCATCCTTTAACAGCACAAATTTCCACTAGAATAAATACAGCACCGAGACTATTATGTGTGCATCAATAAACATGACAATAAAAAAGAACTCTACAACTAACTTCTTTCATTTTCATTTAGGATAACTTTCTCACAAATTGAAGTTTAGCTGCTTTAGGGGTGCCATTTGATCAAATGAAATGCTGAAACAAGATTTACAAGTTGTATCTCATGAATGGGAGCAATTGTTTTAAAAAGTAATAATTCATATCTCTTTCCAAAGGCAATCATTGTATTAAAACACACATGGTGATTACCAATGCTCACAGCACTTTTACAATTCATCCTCACAATTTATACCTTAATTTCATACAATAAAAGACAGCATCTTATCCTTCTTTTTCTTTACTTTTTTCTAATCAAATAAAGCATCCATTGTCTGCCTTGAAAACTCTTGGCAATTCAATACAAGTTTTACTTAATGCAAAATATCTGTTTTAAATAAACAATACATAACCAAGTTACGTAATCATATGCCTTTTTCATCTAAAAGAAATGAACCTATAAAACTGACTCTGTATGTCCAAAATTTTTACCTTCCGTGCCCAAAGAAAAATAAACATCATATATCACATTAGAATTTTCCATTCCAACTCTATTGTCTCCAGACAGAGCCACATACAAGGCCACACATCATGCAAGTCAGACATTCGCCTCATATTCCACTTCTCACTCTTCAATTCCAGCCAGTTCCCGCCTTTGCAGGCATGGACCCCCAGCTAGCAACTTGACTGGTTGCCACTGTATGAGGAGCGGGTGGCATTTCTGTTGGTTGACTGCCCCAGCCCAGGAAACTGTTGTTGGTTCCACCGGTTCCTGTGACCACGGCTCCATTGGTTGTCCCCATGGGTGCCGGGGCATAAGATGTGCTAATACTAAGCGGGGCTGCTGTAGTAGTGACCGCTACTAACGCATCCCCGTTGGTAGTGGCGCCACCACCCTGGTGAGTAAGGCCTAAGGGACCCCACCCCGTCTGGCTGCTCAGGACTGCTTGGGCTGCTGCCAGCATAGCATGATTTAACTGCAGGCAAAGGAGAGTAAAAGACAGGCTTAATGAGAAACGCAAAACAATGAAGTGCAAAAAATTCTAAATAAATAGGGTTCTGAGAGCCTTCAAATTAATATATTAAACAGATGAAGTGGGAAGAAACATGACTTGAGTTAAAATTTGGGTTTCCCGTCTTTCGCCATCATGTCTTTCACAACAAAAACATTTTAAAAAACCCTATCCTTTTAGCCAAGATAATCATCATCTATTCACATTCTAAGGACAAAGAAAACATATTTTTGGATGTAAAATGATAGATGTCCCATATAACCCAACAAAAAAAAAAAGAAAAAAAAAGACACCTAATGGAGTATTAAAAGGTTGCAAGTTGTACGCTTCATTGAAGGCTTTCAGTAACTCCTACAAAAACAAACAAAAAACCTTATCATGACCATTCATTAAAACATTCTCCTTTAAAATGGCCCCAACTCCCATTTCACTAGAGTTGGATCTTGGTTTTTTTTTACTGCTTTGCTGAAAAACGTTCATTAAGTGTGCAAGTCAGCAAGCGGTAAAACAAGCACTTGTGACACAATTCACTGAATCGACTATTTCACAGTTCAGTTTGCCCGAGTTCACCCCATCTGTCGGGCAGTTCCAACAGGTCAATCAGTGCATGAAATGTAATTCAAATACAGATAGAACTATCTTTGATGGAAATTGTAATAAATAAAGTTCTTTGTTTGTTTATCGAGTCCCCTTTATGCCGCAAAATGCAGTGTAGGGGCCAGTCATATGTCAAGCTCTGAAGGGTGCATATGACAAATGGAAGTAAATCCAAATGTCAATGAGGACTTACACCACTCATCACCTAACACACATGGCTAGAAAGACTCTGCATCAGGAATTTAAAACGAGCAGGTGATGAGCCCACTGCGTCTCCAGTTGTTACGGACAGAAATAATGCTGACAATGATACACACAGATCTGCTAACCTGCTGACTGCCCTAAATAGGGACAATTTTAGCTTTAAGGCGCTGAAGCCCAATGTACATCCGAAAAAAGACACACCTCCACAAATCTATAAACCAATTCGAACCTCACGAAGGAATCACTAAACTGGCAACAACAATATCAAAAATAATTTTTCTTTGAAGCTCAGAAATCAGGCAAAGACTCAAATTTATTGTCAATTTTTTCAGCAGCGCAAAATCAGGAGGGTACCATCCCCATTTCTTGAAAATCAGTTCAATAAATAATGGGGACGGTTGACAGGCCTGTGGACACACACATACCTCGTCGTCGCTAATACTGGCATCACTGTCCAGGGTGCCAGACTCTTCCAGGGCACCCCCAGACAGCGTGAGGTCGTCGTCCTCGTTTTCATCCCCCTCCATTATAACGGCCAGCCCCTCCTCTCCATCTTCGGCGTCCCCTTCGGTCCCCTCTGTCTCGATGATGGGGAGGACATTGGCTGTTGACAGGAAAACTTTAAAAGAAAAAAAAAAGAGTGAAAATGGTGTAGCTACTAGTGTAAAACAAATAACAATACAAATAACGTTTTGGGTCTCCCCTCCATCAGCCAACAAGCACAGAAAACATAAAATAACCATAAAACATAAAACACAAATAGAAAATCATAAGCTATGGGAATTTAGGCAATGCTGAAGTTGAAGCTATGACGACCAGTGGTTGTGGACAGGAGAAAGAAAAATTGTTGTCAATCTAAATCCTAATTGGTTCATCTTACAACACATGCAACACCCGTCCTTCATACATGACCCTTGCACACACACACACACACACATCAACAGCGTCATTCTCACCGATCTTGGATCTGTACTCAGTCTCCAGCTCTTCGCAAGCTTTGCACGCATCTTCATAATTGGTGGCCATTTTCAGCTTGGGCCGGATAAACTCAATCGTCTCGTGGACGATGTTTTCAATGTCGATGGGGAAAGGGTGCTGGTTGCTGTACACGGGGTTCTTCTTTTTGAACCAGTAGTAACGCTGCAATGGGAATATCACAGACGTAATAAATAACATGTTTTTGGCTCTTCCTTTAGAACCAGTGGTAACGTTTAAATGGACCAGTGGTAACGTTTAAATGGACCAGTGGTAACGTTTAAATGGAAACATCACAGGTGTAAAAACAACATGTTTTGATGGGGTTTTTTTTTAAACACCAAGCACATTAAGTGTTAATATAAATGTGTAAAAAAAAACCAAACAAACAAACCCAATTATCAAAACAATAATCTCAAACAAAACCACTAAAAAGGATAAACATTATGAACCAATAAATGGTACAGCTTGGTCTAGAATTAAGTTAAAAAGTTCTTACCTGAAAATAGATCAGGAAGCAGTCCAGCTTCTTTTTGCTTGATCCCTCGTCAAAGAACTGACCACAGGTGTCCAGAGTCACGCACACCAACCTGATTCGGAACAGATGCTCAGGTGTGTCCAATGGGCTGGGGCTGTTCTCTGGGATAACATAACACACAAAAAAAGTGTTGAAGTTAGCCTCACATAAAAGGCGGATCTAACATAGCTGTTTGGATTATCTAAAAAAGTTATTTTACATGCTTAGCACAGTGGGCTGAACCCCTGCTTGCCTTAAAATCTTGATCCATAGATTTTCCAGCTCTGTGTCAGGTCATGTGTACTAGTGGGGCACAGACTTGCACTTGACCAAACAGACTGCTATACTGCTGTACTGTTATGGGCCATGGACAACATTCGTAGTATAACTTGGTTACGCAAGTGATGCTGAACAACCACATATGGATTAAATGTAAAAAAAAACCTGTGCCTACCATCCAGGGAGACTCCAAATGTGATGAGAGAATAGAGGACTTTGAATATGACAGAAGACTCCACCATTCGATAATTGTAAAGCTCTCCCAAATATTTCACACAGCTGACTCTGCGCTGGTTGTAACGTGGATGGTTCACCTGTTGAAAAAATACAAAAACAAAACATTTTTTTTAGTTCACCTGTCGAAAAAAAAGACAAAAACAAATCTTTTTTTGTTGTTCTTCAATACAGTTTCACAAGGCCACTAAAACCACTATTATTAGTATTTACATTCAAAGGTCTTCTTTTTCAGGAAGATATGAAAAAACAAGGGAAAATGGTATAGCTTCAAAGTTAAAACAGGTAACAGAACAAAAAATGTTTCAGGTTTCCCCTTCATCAGCCAACAAACACAATACAAAAAAAACCAGAAAACACAACACATAAAATTACCTGAATAAGAATAAAATATAACACATTTCATTAAGGTCACATTTCATTTTCAAGGTCATGTACAAATGAAAACTGAGGAAGTAAGTAATAAATACCATTGACCTTCCTCAAAACACGGCTAATCGCTGTCATTGCCATTTCGGGATTAGCAAGGTCTCAAAGACGTGATGTTACATTACAATATAAAACTGTGGATTTTAATCTCAGTCCAGAGTAACAATTCTGGCATCTCTAGGCTCGATGTTGGGTGTTTTTGGGAAAGACTACTACAAGATTTACCTCACCTGACCCTGAACTCAGGGAAGTGAATGAGTACCCAGCTACAGGCAGAGAAAGTATCTATTATTAGAATGCTAGTGTGATGCACCTAAAAGGCTGCTACAGTGTATGCTCCCCTAGGAGTTGGGAAGGGGACTTTGAATGACAAGGGATAAATTGCTGTCAAGCCTGTGGGCCTGTATTTCAAACAGGAATTCAGGGCGAAAAACTCATCTTCTTTGATAATCACAAAGGGAAAAGAATATTTTTTTTCCACTTCGTGTTTTCACATGCTGGCTTACCTCCATTCCAAGACGAATGTCTTCCAGGATTCCATCAACCACTTGGATGGCTACATGTTCCTGGAAATGGATACAAAACACACAAGTTTACATTTTTTTGTCCAACGAGTGACCACACAGATGGCTTTATCAATAACATAATCAGTTGAGCTGTGCTCGATTCCTAGAGTCGGAATCGCCATGATACACGTCATTGACGCCTCGTCCACCCCTCCCCGTGTGCATTTCAGTTCGCGTGTCATTGTTGTTTTTCTACTGTATTATCCATCTCCCCCTCGTCCCACCTTAAAATCAACAAGCATCTTTATGAAAATAGTTTAGAGCGCACATCGATATAGTATGGACTAGTCTATTATGAAGTGACGCAAAGAGAAAAAATAAACCATTAGAATATTTTTATATATTGCACATGAGATTTTTAAGGTTAAGAAAAGCGATGTCCAAATCTAAAATGTGAAAGAAAAAAAAAGCATTTTAATATAATTTTAATCTAATCCAAAACAAGTTACATGGTAAGGAGCAACTCCAGCCAGTAGGTTGGCAGCACAGTGGACAGAGTTGTATCGGATATTCCAGACAGCAGTCAAACACTTGGTGGCGTAGAAGGCAATCTGTAGTAAACAAGAGAGTGGAGACGTTATGTTTCTCTATCTACTGGCATAGGGGGTGGGGGTTGGAAATAATAGAAATAAAAAGCAAAAAAACAAAAAACCACTCTATATATATATATGAATATGTACATGTATAAATTTCTTTTTTTAATGTTCACCACTGTTAAGGGAAAAAACTACCACATAATATTGTTTAAATATTTCAAATTACATTTTAAGTGTAAAATGTGATGTCAAAATGTAAAAAATGGTAATGTTTTCTAAAACAAAAAAAAGAGGGCAATGGTAGACGATTATGATCGTTTGTGTCTTTCTTTCTAAATATATGCAGTAGGGGCCTTTTTGAACATTTTTATGCTTTCATTTAAGGTGAATTAAAACATAATACTTACCTCCGTATCGTCCCATGGCAGTTTACGTATTTGTCTCAGGACCTGATGAAAGATTAAAAAACACAATCATTTGTTGACAAAAAGGCAAAACATCCAGGAGTCATTTCAGTTTCAGGACAAAAATAAAAATAAAAATATATGATGATGCTACAAGGGCAACCATTTTGAAATTATAAAATGAACAAGCATGACAATGTCACAGAAATCAAGAGTGTTCCCATCAGGGATGACGCTGATGTCAATACTTCAGAACCACGGAACCCTCAACACTGTATACGCCACATGCGCCCTGTTAGGCACAAATACAACTTTTGGACAAGGACAGCACCGCTTACAAACCGAGGGCACCTCCAAATTCAGTGTCTGTCTCTGTCTAGAGGGACAACGCAAGCGGGGCAAAGTGACTTAACAAAGGACAAAGGTAACTTGGTACCTAAGGACACAAACGCTGGTGAGCCAATACATTTCACGTTTCATTATGTATACATATTGCCGTGATGGCAGTCGCCCGTTCACTCACTAACCACGATAAACGCTGCTTGACAACATGAATCATCGAGTTGTGTTCACGACTTGGCCATTGACGCAGAGATGCCAGTTGAACCTATATAAATATTGCCACAACTTTCAAAAGTCATGATCAAGAAAATGATTCAGTGACAAGGTCAAATGGAGATTTCAAAACATAGACCTGCCTGAAACGTCCTACCTAAGAATGCCTGCCTAAAAAAGTGTGACATCTCTGTAATTGTAAAATAAAAATAAAAATAAAAAGCCACCCCCCCCCCCCCCCCCGACACACACACCTTTTCTGTCGTTGCCTTAGACAGATCTTTGTACAAGAGCTTCCTGATGTATTCGTGCATGGGAGGCCTCTCCTTCCTGGGAACCACCTGCACCTCGGGGGGATTGCTGTAGTAGAATGCATTCTCTATCATCGTGTCGTACTTGGAATCCAGCTTGGTTGCCACTTTCTTCCTCATCATGACTTCCTGATAAATGAAATAGAGAAAAAAAAGCAAAACAATTTTTTTTTTATTGTGATCCTTTTTTTCACTATTATTACATCAATGACATATGTAATATAAAATAAAACAAAAAAATCGTCCTTCTTGTAAAAGAAAAACAAAAAATCACCATCATGTTGTTTAACTTTTAAAATATAAATTTCTTGCTTGACGAAAAAAGCAAAAAAAAAGCTGAAAGCTGGACTCGAACTTGGTGAAATATCTTGCCCTCTCTTGACCACCGGGCCTCCTATTTTATCTTTAAAAAAAAGACTGGCTACCTACCAGATAGATTTTAGTGCGGTAATGTGAATCTGGAGATCTGTATAAAAATCTGCCACAGGACTCCAGCAAAGCGCAGGCCATTTCAATGTTGTGGTGGCGGAAGTCAAACATCAGCATCTACAAAAGGAAAAACACAAAATTTAGAGGTGTGTGTATTGTTGTGTAAACCCAGATAAATCTTTTCATCGTAAAGTGTGTTACAATGTGACACGGCATCAATTTTCCATAAAATGGATCTTGTTTCTGTTCTTTGTTTGTTTGTTATCAGTTCCTTGTGATCGTGAGTGACTGTTTTTTGTATACAAATTATGTGACACCGTGAAAATGTGTCCATTTTGGACAATAAAGATGTATCTTATATCACCTGTCATCAAACAGTCGGTGAAGGGACCAGCTGTGGAAGGCATAAATGTGCCAACCCAGTTAAAATTTACACTGCGTATAATAAGAGAAACTTGCCTCTTTTCACTTTTTATTTTTATTATTTCTCGTATCTTTTTTAATAAAGGGGAAACCTGAAACGTTATTTACTGTACATTGTCATATATAGAAGCTTGATATATCTACCACTATTTTTTAAAGCACATGTAGAGGAGCGAACGTGTATATGACATGAAGCTGAACTTGTATCCATACATTTAAAAAAACACTCACCTTGAGACACTGTAACGCTTCTGTTTTTGGACAAACTTTGAATTTGACCAACTCTCCTAAAAAAGAAAAAAGAAAAAGCATCTGAATATTTATTTGTTTCAAGGTAAATATCTCTTGAACAACAACAACGTGCACACTCCTTGACAAAACCACTTTTTGCTTAAAGCTACATACAATAGACAGAATAAAAACCACTCTGGCATTGCTAACCCTTACCGATGAATCTTGTAATCTTCAACTTGGTCTCCACATTGATCTGATCTTTCTTGCGTACCTGTTTGAACAATTAAAAGAAAGCTGAATAATACTCGAAAATATGATGAGTCTGATTCACTTGATAAAAAATATTTAAAAACCAATAATAACAACAACAACCACGGCAAACAAACGGTAAAATGAGATAAGAGGCCTGAGACTTACGTGCCATTTGAAGTCTGACTTGAGTAGTTGGACGAGGTCGACGGCCAACTCAGGCATGCAAGGCTCCAGGATGGCCACCAGTCGGGAATAGAAGGGAAGAAGATCGTATCTGTGGGTACAATAATGCAACACATCGTCATAACTTATCATCATCACACCAGCCATATCTAATGTCTTTAATATATTCGTTAATAAATGATGATAATAATAATAATAATAATAATAATAATAATAATATAATATTCCAATGCAAAATGTTGAAAGGTGCTTTATACCAAAAAAATAATTACATATAATTTAACAGAGAACTGGGAAATCATCGATGAGACAACAACAACAACAAAATTGGAGAGACAACCAGATTTATAAAGCACTAGCATTGTTTAGCAACTTAGTGAAAAAAAAGTGGAAAGAGGTTAGGAAGGCCAACGTCCAACTAAGGACATAAACACTTACTGTGACTGATGATAATAATAATGATGATGATGATAATAAAATAAAGAATAAAGAATAAAATCATACCTGGTTCTATGCACTCCAAACAACGTCTTCACCAGCTTTTTGCGATTTGATTTCGTATTGAAGTTCATACAAAACTCTATAGCTGCCTGTTGAAGAAATGGAATATGTAGGGAAAAAATTCCCAACTGAAGGTATTTTTTTTCTCCACTTCTTAATGTAATTACTATGGAGTGATTACAACAAGGTCATTGCTTAGAGAGAGAATAATAAAATTGTAACACAAATGTCAGATTTTCAACATCAAATTGGAGATACAAATACTGTAAAGTATAACGGAATGAATGATGACAATAAATATTATACTTTGTGTGTCAAATTGATTAAAGTGGCTGACTCACATTGCCAACCGGAAAAATAATAAAATAAAATAAATAAAATTTAAAAATAAATTTTTAAAAGCCACAAGTGGGGCATAGACTTGCACTTAACCTGGATACATTTGTATCTGGGTCTGCACATTGATGCCTTCTGCCTCGTACAATGTCCTCAGCCAGACACAGAGCTGGTCCCTACACTGTTTAATCACAGTTCTAAAGGGAACAGATAACAAACAAACTAATACATGTAAAACAAACCCTCACCTTATCTATGAGATCTCTGTTGACACAGGTAGGGAGAGAGGAGATGAAACTTTCAAACTGGACTTTCATCAACGTACCTGTCTCCAAGTCTTCTTCTAATAAACGAACAAAAACAAAAAGAAAAACAAATTACAACAAATTTGTATTTTATTTATATAAAAGATGTCGGTTTTAAGAACTGATCCTAAAAGAAAAGGGTTAAAAAGTTGATTTGAAGTCTTTGCAATGAATCCATTGCATTGAATTTCTCTTCCAGGGCCTAGGTTATACATAGTATCTAAATCATCTGCATATAAACTCAATACAAATACATGAGGCTCAGGGGAATGAAAGAACTCATCTTTTTGATAGTATCAATCCTCCCTCCCTCCCTCCCTCCCTCTCTCTCTCTCTCTCTCTC
>JARFNW010068248.1:0-13606 GCA_031763155.1 Dirona albolineata | reverse complement strand
AGAGAGAGAGAGAGAGAGAGAGAGAGAGAGAGAGAGAGAGAGAGAGAGAGAAAGAGGGGGGGGGGAGAGAGAGACGGAGAGAATGGGAGAATATCCACCAACAACCACCCAGCCAAACAAACGATATTATTTATCGTCTTTCCGTCCCGAGGGAAGGACCCGAATCCCCGTCACCATCCAAGGGAGATAAACACGAGAGGAGACACGTCATCGTCACGTTGTACAGATTTGAATAATTCACCACTTGCGAGATTTTTTTGGTTATTATTATCTCCCTTCCCTTACCTTCCCGCCCAGCCAATGGTTGGCGTCTGGACTCGCCCAACCCGCTAGGGAATCGGGATTATAATTGATGCTGGTCGAATCGTTTGAGACAATACTCGGAAATAGACTTCAAGATTGTTAGTTTGTTATCATATCAATATCGTAGCCCGTGGCATATCGTACACCACCATTGTCTTTAAAAAGCACGTACGTTTCCAATCATGTTAATATTTTGTTGTCGTCCCAGACATTGAATAATATTAGTGTAAGGTTGTTGGTTTGTCTGGAATCATTGTGATTATATCGATATCTAGCTTGGATATATCGCTTAGGTTTGACTAATCCGATTTTGCCTTTTATACCAAGATGAGCAACAACAACAACAAAATAAATGAAAAGAAAATCTTTCCTTGTTGGAGATTCTCGTCAATCAAGTCGGTCCCAACGAAAAAAAAAGAAAAAAAAAGAAAATAAGAAAAATGCAATAGTTAATTGTTTACATCAAACGTCGTCCTTGTCCAAAAATTGTATTAGCGCCTAACAGGCGGCGTGTGGCGTATTAAGTGTTGAATGATGCGTTGTTTTCCCGGGGCAAATAAATACATGTTCTACTGAAAAGCGTTGAGAGCACGGCGATGATCGTGAATTAGTGCTCTATAAATGCCATTCATTATCATTATTATTGTCACTGTTTGGCTCAGCCTTCAATGAATGAATGAATGAATTTCTTTTGTTTTGTTTCTTTGTTTGTTTTTAGTTTAGTTTTTTAAAAATCGATTTACTCATTTGTAATGGTTTAAGTTGTAATTTGTTGTGTATACATGTTTGTTTTGGTTTGGTTTTGTCTGTTTGTTTTCTGTGGGTTTTTTGTGGTGCTTTTTTGTTGGTGCTTTTTAAGATTATTATGTTCTGTCATTGACATTGTGATTTTTGTAACACTGAAACTGTTTACCAGAGCTGAAACTGTTTACCAGAGCGCCTTGCTTAGAGCACCTGGGTGGACTTGTACGCTTTAACAACGTGAATAATTATTATCATCATTGTTATGATTGCAGCAATCCAAAAAGGACCAGGGGTAATTAGCCTTCAATGCCTTAGCAGCTTTACCTTGTTAGTCGGGGATTATCGAAAAGTTAATGATGGCCATTCAATATTCAACATCGATTGTCATCAATAATTAAACCCCATTGTTTCAGCGCTGTTCTGCCCTGGCGTTTCAAAAGAAACAGAAAGAAAATGGTATAGGGGAATTCAAGCGAACTGTTTTCAGGTTTTTAGATTGTTAATGGTGTATATTATTATTTAAAACTGTTGAAAGAGACCGAGAAGATAAAAGCTGCAAACACTCAAATCGTCAGTCTAGTTCAGGGTAACCTCCTTGGAGCAGCCTTCATTTGGGAAGACCAAGGAGAGGCAGAGACAATGACATTTCTTTAGCAGGTCATCATGACCTGGTCAGCGAGCTGATAGGATTGTCTAATTAGTAAAGAAGGAGGGGGGGGGGGGGTGACGATGGAATGAGAAGGAAGTCGACGACAGACATGAAGGGGAGGAGAGATGAGCCAAGAAAGAAAAAAAAAACAAGGTACAAGAAAAAAGAAGAAAAAGAAGAAGAAGAAGAAGAAAAAGAAGAAGAAGAAGAAGAGGAAGAAGAAAAGGAAGAAGAAGAAGAAGAAGAAGAAGAAGAAGAAGAAGAAGAAGGAGAATGAGGAGAAGAAGGAGAAGGAGAAAGAGAAGGAGAAGAGAAGGAGAAGGAGAAGGAGAAGGAGAACGAGAAGGAGAAGGAGGAGGAGAAGAAGAAGATGAAGAAGACGAAAAAGGAGAAGAAGAAGAAGAAGAAGAAGAAGAAGAAGAAGGAGAAGAAGAAGAAGAAGAAGAAGAAGAAGAAGAAGAAGAAGAAGAAGAAGAAGAAGAAGAAAAAGAAGAAGAAGAAGAGGAAGAAGAGGAAGAGGAAGAATTGTCTTAATGAAAAAGATGCAAGGAGAGCCATTAACCCTTTTGAATTATTCATTGGTAAACTTTTCTTCTTTGCCACGAGAACAAACTCAAAGCCAGCATTAATGATCATTAATTATGAATACAGGCCAGCTACCAATAAATTGCAGTTACATTATGTTTCCCCAGCAATACCCCTCGCCTGTTCACACCATCCTAAAGCAGCTGATGTGCGATGCAAAATTGTTTTGATTGTTTGTTGTTTTGTGGGTTATTTTCTTTTGCCGATCCATTGAGTCTTCGGCAAATCTGTTTTCATCCATGTGTAATGATAAAGTAACGTGGTGAGGCTGCTGGAAGCCAGTAAAAAGTAAACAATAGTGGTGTGTAATAAAGAAGGCTTCAAAAAGGGACAAATTACATTACATTAACGTTTCGGGTTTCCCCTTTATCAAAGAACATACGATGAAAATACAAGGAAAAAATGGATAGAGGGGAGAAGTGCGTATCTAGGTCATTATTTTTTCTGAGGGGAGAACCTAGATACGTACTTCTCCCCTCTATCCATTTTTTCCTTGTATTTTCATCGTATGTTCTTTGATAAAGGGGAAATCCGAAACGTTAATGTAATGTAATTTGTCTCTTTTTGAAGCCTTCTTTACACACCACTATTGTTTACATGTGTAATGACAGGCATACTGAATTTAGCTTTGTGGTTTTGTTCCTTTGTTTCGAGTGGTTGAGTAATGTTTGTAAGAACAGAACATGCAATGTCCATTTCATTATGTTTGTGTAGAGTTAATAATATTATATAATCCGTTATACAGTTTCAAATGCTATCTTCAATAAATGTCAGCTGTGTTAATAATTTGTTAATATTCCCACCGACACTATGATAGCTATGTATAGAACGTTGCTTATGAGTGTGTAGTAATTAAATGATACTATATTAGAATATCCATCCAACACTCAGTGCGCACCGAACTGCACCATGTACCAAGGTATGCAAAACACAATGGGAAATGGCATGGCTGCAAGTTTAAAACAGGTAACAAAAAAACAATGAACGTTTACTGTCTTCTTTTCAAATTGTTAACGCTCTTACAAAATGTGCGTAGTGAAAATGTTATCGAATCAATATTGTGTCATATTGCACGGACTCCTTTCCGAAGCGGAAGCTTGTCTACCATTTTTGTCGTGCATATCACACAATGTTGGTTCAATAACCTTATAATGTTGATTGTGGGTTATTTCTTTCTTGTTTTTTTTCTTCTTGATTTGTTTTGTTTTTGCTGTTTTTTTGGGGGTTTTCTGACTCGTTTTTCGTGTTTGTTTGTTGTGTTTGGTTTTTTTTGTTTAAAAAAAATAATATTTTTCTTGTTTTATTTTTTTGTTTTAATTTTTTTTTTCCTTGAGTTTTACCTTGAGTGGGAGACACATAAGATGGCCCAGTATGGATAAGGCGTCCATGCATTTGGATTCCAGTTCTCGCATTTTCTCACGGCATCTTACCACTCCTATGGAACACACCAAGTAACGTGATATGAATTACAGATGACATCGAGAGGACACTTATGCATTGCCAGGCAAACATTAAAAAAACCCCCACCTAAAATCCTTCAGAGTTTGAGGCCAGTGGAGCCAGTGCTTGTCCTGGTTTCCATGGCGTGAATCGGACAGAGTGACAATGCCACCCTTGCTGATATAATTCTGGTTTATCGCAGATTACTTCCCAAGCCGTAAGCTGGTACACATTTCTACCCCTGGGTCGAGTGAGGCAATAGGTCAAAACCGTTGGGTGGGTTTTCCATTTCCCCAAGGTCGTTCTATTGTGAGTAAAAATTACCGTGATAAACAACTTTCCAATGATGAATAAGGATTCTCGTTATAGTTTTTCGGTACTTCCAGAATCGCAAGGTCAAGTTGCTGGGGAAAACCTTCTAACAATCTTGTCCTATTGCCGTACATTTTCTTGCCGAACAAGAACAACGAAATGACTGGGATATGATTCGAAGCCGTGCAGACATTACCAATGATTTTTTAAAAAAAAGTAATAACAAATAATATAAGATTATAATATAAATTACAATACATTTGAACGTCTTAGTTATGGTGATAACTGTTCAAAATCTATATTTCTCCTTTGATTCTATTATTAGCATGGCAGTCATGGAAAGGGGGGGGGGCGGCGATCAGGCAAGTCATATCGGAGATAAACGATTTAGTAGGAGGTGCCAAAATTGAGAGGTCCTCACAGTGCTGAATCTAAGCGTGTTATCAAAAGGCTCAAGCCTTACCTTTACTGTAGGTGTCATGGCAACGGAGTTCTAGCTTTTTCTTCCACTCTCGCTCGATACGTTCAGCTAGTGGATAGAATAGATTATAATGTTATTGTTGTGATGATGATGGTAATGATGATGATGATGATGATGATGATGGTGATGATGATGATGATGTTGATGATGATGATGATGATGATTCTGATGATGATGATGATGATGATGATTCTGATAATGATGATGATGATGATGATGATTCTGATGATGATGCCAATAATTACATTAATAACAATAATATCAAAAACAGGGATTTCCACTGCATTAAAACTCTGCTCTGGCTTTCTCGCAAGGAAGATAAAAAAGAAAACGATCATTTCAGAACAGGATGTTCTTTCATAGAATTCCCACACACGAGTAATTTCAGCACACACACACACACACACACACACGCACATAGACACACGCACATACTCACACACACACACTCACACACACAGACACACGCACACACACACACACACATAGACACACGCACATACACACACACACTCACACACACAGACACACGCACACACACACACACACACTCACACACACAGACACACGCACACACACACACACACACACACACATTTCAAAGCCTTGTTATTACCAGTAACGATAAATCTACACATTATCATGAGCCTAGAGTATCACACAATATCAGAGACTTTAATGTATTAAAATATCTGATAATATATACACACATACACCCGTCGTCACGTACCCCATATATGATTAAATAACCATTTTATTGTTCAAGCGTCCTGCTATAATGTAGAATACAGTTGCGACATTGCGGGTACATTTTATTTTCGTGTGTATGTTTTAGTATTCGCTTATCTAACGTATAATTTTATGGTTGGTCTTTGATAGCAAAAACAACTCGTTGTGTATAAGGGTGGTAGTTATGTTTTCGGTTGTTAAATGTTGCTCAAATTACTTAACAAATAAGTGGTACAAAGAAAGTCACGGTCGGTCTTCACAAGAGTTATAATATGTATTGTTTATTTGTAGTAATGATGATGATGATGATGATGATGATGATGATGATGATGATGATGATGATGATGATGATGATGATGGTGATTGTGATGGAGAAGACGAAGATGATGATGATGATGATCTGCGGTCTCCTCGTCATCTTTGTTATATCTTCACTTTTATTCATCTAGAGCTAGGCCCTGCCAAACATTCCACACCCCCACGAAAAAAAAAACCAAACAAAAAAAACACAAAAATAACCAAATGATAATAATGAACATACAAATACAAAGATTTGATAAACAAAACAACGAAATGCTTAACGTGATTGGGAGTCTGAGACACTCTTGCCTAGCTAGCACGCGTTGTGTCGCTTAGCTGTGGCCACTCCTGCCTCACTAAAATTGCGAGGCGATCTGTTCCGCTCCGCTGCGTGCACCCAGGGTTGGCCACATCGTGCTTGACCTTGCAAGCACTGACTTGATTGTTTTTACGATGGGATTCAATAGTAATTCTAGGAATGTCGTCTGGCTAGGTCCCAGCTAGATGGTACACTTGGACGATATTTGGACTTGTGTCGACTTTACTTTTTCTTTTCTTTAAAATAAAAAAGAAGAAGAGCGAACAATAATTCGAATAGTATTCGATTGGGGGCTATAGATTGTTGTGAACCGAACGGCGACACCAAGACTCGCTGTTATCAGCTTCAAGCCGCTCAGCCGCTCGACACCTGGGAAGTGGGAGCCCCTCCCTCCTCTGCTTGTCAATATTCACTTCGTTGTTATTCCGTGGCCTTAGCTGAGTTCATCGCTGTCAGTCGTTTGTGAAGGCTGCGCGGGTACTCGTTCATATCGATACGATAAGAATGAATACTATTATGATCCTATCATCTCCACCCTCAACCGAGTATCCCCTTCTGTATCCCCGTTCGGGACAGTTGAATCATACGTGAGCCACAGTCGTATCTTTATTCCCTATATAAATCATTGGACCATTAAAGCATCATAGATAAATTTACATTTGACATCAAAAGGTGCAATAGACATTGATAAAGAAATGAAATATGTCCGTAATGCGCGATGTTTCAAAACGGATAAGTATCAGATATCATATCCCCCCCCCCCCTCCCCCATTAATTGATCAATAAATTCGCTAAACCCAGGTACTCATCTATTCATCGAAAATTTGTGCTCCATAAGATAGCATCGGGAAATAATCTACGAGTGTTGACTTTGTGAACACGAGTAAAAAAATAACATTTGACTATAAAAGCGAATTAATCATTAATAATTATCCACTTGTCTTATCTTATATTACGCTCAATCAACACAACCACTTTTTTTGAGTATTGTTATTTTCATAGCTCTTTATTTGTCCGTTTCAAAATACGTTGACCCTGTAGACATCTCTGAAATTGTGTGGTGGATTTTAATGTAAATTTGCATGGATATTTTAATCAAATGATTGGACACACACACTCACAAACACACTCACAAACACACACACACACACACACAAACACACACACACACACACATATATATATATAGGCCCTATATATATATATATATTATAATATACGTACGGATGTGACCTGTAAAGTACATATTTTTAAAGGTGTTACAGTACCTTTTGTTTGTAATATTCTTTATTTCACCGTACCGATAAATCTACTCACAAAACCCACGTGCTCATCGAGAAATTGTTCTCCGTAAAAATCAAGCAACGGTCTTCATGTGTTGACTTTGTGAACTCGAGTAAAAAAGAAAGTACTTGGATTAAATAGCCAAACGCTGCTGGCATTATCACAACAACAAATCCTGCAACATTCTTTACTTGAAGTGCATTATGCGTTCATGCATCAAAAACCCAAAGGTGGGAAGATTTGTAGCCTCATTGTCTATGATTCAATAGTCTGTTCAACATTCCCATGCACACGCAGTCTAGTTGAGTCTAGGCATGTAGTATTAGCTTTTCTAATGACATAAAAGATACGTTTTTAGC
Source organism: Dirona albolineata (assembly GCA_031763155.1). Classification (NCBI taxonomy): domain Eukaryota; kingdom Metazoa; phylum Mollusca; class Gastropoda; order Nudibranchia; family Dironidae; genus Dirona; species Dirona albolineata. The sequence continues at coordinate 6,101 of JARFNW010068248.1, read as the reverse complement.
ATTAGTCATTGTAACCAGCAAGGTACCTATGGTAATCTCAGTAACCAGCAAGGTTGGTTACAAAGTTCATAGATGTTGATGCTTTTCCCGTCATCGAAATCAGCTGTCCACATGCAACTCATAGATTCGTTGGGTTTCGCTCATGCTCAAGGGTTGATCTCGTGCAAGGCATGGGTTTGGTGCTTTTAACGTTACGACACAATGCAATGAAGTTCAATACGTAGTGTAAAACTATGAAATCGTTGTTCCGATCATCCTCTGTGTTTTTTGTTGTTAGTTGGTTTTTTTAAATTTTGTGTATGGGCGGGCTTGTGTAAACGCAAACTCTGGAATAAGTTGAAAGAGCAAAACGATATTTCATAAGGTTCAATGCAATCTGAAACAGCCTATCAAGTTACATTAAAATCCATCAGGCAATATCAAAGATGAAGGCCTATATTATATATAATATGCTCACATATGCCTATTTTGGACTATAAATAACCGTTTATCCCCTTAGAAGGTATGAACAAATTCAAGGGAAAATGGTATAACCCACACCACCGGGTACCCGGTGACTTAAATTTTCGGTACTCGATATTCGAAAGTGGGGAATGCCCAGACTTTCAATTCGCAGATTGAGTAGGTGTCGGAAGTACTGACCTGAGAAGACAGTGGGTTAAACTTTTTTCTTGTTTACTGGATGAGCAGCTCTAGCTCATCACGGTTGCCATCATTGTATTTGTATGCCTGTGCAAAGTAAACCTGTAGATATGCCGAAACAAGCAAAGGCACCACCATCAAAGGCACAGCGAAAAGCTGTTGTCGATGATACGCTACTTTTAAACTCTGTGACCAGGTATTTCAAACTTGCAGGTGCAGTTTCTTCGATCTGGTTTTTCGGATACCAAGGATTTTCAGTGAGCTGGTTGTTGCTGTTCCTCGTTGTGTACGTTTGGAAAGAGCGAAGTAACAAAGCTAAAAAGCACAAGACGAAAATCGCCCAGGATATTGCTAGAGACGAAAAATCAGTTATTCTTGCCCGAGTAGAAGATTTGCCATCATGGGTAAGTTTTGCTGGAGTTTCATAAATGATTAAAAGTTGATAGATTATAAGTAATAAATAGCAGTAGACCCCACCCGCCCCACCACCCCAACTTTCCACACCACAAGAGCTTATCTTATCTCGGAAATTTTGCAAAACTTACAATCATGTTTTGATGTAATTTGCTTTATGCTAGCAAATAAAATTGACTGATAGGTCTTGATCTAAAAGATGTGGGCCTTTGTAATTTTTGTACTCTGTGAACTCTTCTTTGGTCTATTACAAATTATAGTAATAGTATATACTACATTCTATTTTCTAGTGAGTAAATTAGTTTGCAAAAACATGTTTTTTGTTGCATTTTATATTTTGCACCTTCAGCAAACACAAAAAAACCAGTACATAATTGTACAAATTTTGATGGAGTACAGTAATTAGCACAATTTTTACTTGTCTTTGCCACCTTATTAGTATTAGTAGGTGTATAATAAATAAGGAATCTATTTCTATATTTTATTAAAAGTTATTTATCCCCTATTATTAATCAAGTTTAAGGAGAAAAAAGTACCTATTAATATAAGTAACATTAAGTACCCAAAGGAAAATGATTCAAGGCTTTTGGCTGTTGTGTGATTTTTTTTTCTTTTTTTTTTCTCAATGCCTGGTTTTGGTCTTGGACTTAAAATTGCTTAACATGTTCTTATTGCAGGTCAATTTCCCCGATGTGGAAAGAGCAGAATGGTTGAACAAGGTAAATTAAATAATTTGAGACCAATACAATTATTAAATTCCTTTTCATTTAGTCAAATATACATGATATTAATTATAGATTACGTCATGTTACTAAATTTTATATCCCCATTTAGCCATATTGTGGTGGACTACGAAGTTGAAGAAAAATACATCAATTTCGTTTTTTGAAAACAATGAAATTGTTTTATATGTTTTGCTTTGAACAAATTGTGCTGTACACAAACTGAATTACAAATTGTGCAGTACAGAAACTGAATTTTTTAACCAACGGGTAATCAGAAAAATAAAATAGATAGAAATCTTTGGGAATTTTGTTTCCTCATTGAAATGTTCAGATATTTGCATAAGACCCTAAAGTAAGAAAAAAACTTTTTTTCACATAAAACATTTCATCCTGATATCATTTATTTATTGATTAAATACTTGCATACCCTTTTGTATGCCAATGTAATGTAAAATCATTTGACTATTTCCATGTTAGATGCTGGACCAGATGTGGCCGTACATTGGAGACATGGTAGAGGGAATACTCCGCAACAACGTGGAACAATCGATCAAAGCCAGTCTGCCTTCCTCCTTGCAGTCGTTCAAATTCAGCAAAATTGATCTTGGTGATATTGTAAGTTTGAGCAATTTACGCTTATTATATATTATATGAATAAGAATCTGACACCATAATATGTACCACAGGTTTTCGATAAGCAAGAAACAAGTAGAAACTTGACTCTCATTTCATCTCTCGACCTAGGTTTAGAAATGGGTGCCAGTTTACAACTGGGGAAGAAATCCTTTGTGACTCTCCCGCTTCACGCTGTGGATACCGGGATAAGCACCGGCTCTATGGTCCTCAATGCTCTTAAGGACTATCTGGCGATTGACTTAAGATTAAAGACTTTGTTCACCCCTGTTTCTTATTTTGTGAGAAATAAGAATAGAAAATGGGCTAAACCTGTCCGTATTACACTCCCCAAACTCCTTTTACTTAAGATTTTTATTCGGCCACTGTTATTATTGTAATCCTGTTCATAGCTGTAGCTTAGGAGGAGTAAAAGAAATGCAAAGCAAATAGATAACTAAAACAAATTGATTTAAGAATTTAACGAAGTCATTACCCTCCAATTCAAAGGATAAAGTACTACGGTGCCACGTTATTGCATGTGTTGACGATCAATATGACATTATGTTACAAATGATTTGAGAGTAAAAGGAGGTTTTTCTTCTTTCCCCCTCCCCATGTTGTGTAGCCCCCTCGCATTGGTGGAGTCAAGGTTTACACACAAGTCAAACGAGATGAGATTTACATGGATTTGGAACTCAAGTAAGTCTTACTTTTGTGTGTGTGGAGAGGGGGGAGGGGATGGAGAGGTTCTCTTGTAACTTTGATATTGCCTCGGAATAGAGTTTGTTTATGATGTCTGTTTTGTTTTATCATTCGACCCACTTTATCGGCAAAGCAGTGTAATGGCCTGCCTCATGCTCAATCCTTGGGCAGATCACTAATACCCTAGCCGTCACGCATGACTGATCAGAGCTTGGAAATCTATGGATCAGAAAAATGAAACAAGCAAAGAGAATATCACCGAAATGTGGTTTCGATGTCTCCAGGTTCGAAGTCTTTGTCATTGTAGCTTACAGGACTCGGTCTGGCGAGTTTTATCGCAGTTAGATGCATAGGATATTAAACTAGGAACAAGAAAGCATTGATTGATAGACACATTATGGACTTCGATCCTTTATAAAGATGAGTTTATAGTAATTAATATATAAGGAATAAATGAGTTTATAGTCCTGTGTCGTATCACAAACAAGTAAAGGCTCACAGACTTTACACCTAGTTGAGTGAGGACATATGTGGAAAGAATCGTTCACAAGGGTGCAACATACATCAATAACTTCAGCCAGGATTCAATGCTCCCCGACTAATCAGAGCCTGTTACTTCATATAGCAAGAGACCAATGGCAAACAACTTTCTCCGTGGGATCTCGTTATTTTCTATTGACTTTGTAGTTGTTGGCACTGCATTACTTTGCTACTACTAGCCATTCGTTCTGAATCAACAAAGCACTTTCTTACACTTACACAGCAAACGCCCATGCCCATTTTTTAATGCGTGTAATTTAGTTTTACTTTTACTGCTTGTTTGCCGTATCGCCATTTTCAACACAGGGTTGAAATTCATGAAAGACACCTCAGCTGTTTGATCTGCTCCATTGATCTTCAAATTGCTTCAATGGGCGGCTGTCAATTGAAAGGTGTATCGTGAATGTGTAATGTGTAGCTTTGTGGGCCAAAGAATACAGCAATAACAAACCAGTGTCAATATAAATTAATGAATGCATGAATGTGTGTGTGTGTATTGTCCCTCATGTTCCATCATGATTATTTTCTAAATCCTGTCTGCTTAGGGAGGGGCCTCTTTGTATTTGTAGGCAGATGGGTGGCTGGCTGGCTGGCTAGGGCTAGGCCAGCGTAGTAACTAGCAATGGAATGTATGAGGGCGGAGGGGCTGGGGGGGGGGGGGGGGGGGGGTGGGTATGTGCAGGGGCTTCAGGTACTTGAGATAAGTGATGTATGGGAGGGAAGTTGTTGGCTGTTACAATTTCGTTTCTTTTCATCATCCCCCCCCCCCCCCTTTCCGTCTCTGTTATAGTGAGTCTGCGTGACTATAATAAGTAAATTAGTTGAATAAGTCTTTTTGTTGAATATTTCCCTGCAACTTGACTTTGCTTTTGAGAAGAAGTACCGAAAACAAAAAAATTGAAATTATAGAAATGAAAATGACGTATTTGTTAGAATTTGCGTTTTCATCTTTGATGCTCATTATTAGATTAATAAATCTCGATGACAGCCTTTGTTTTGTATGACATTATTAAAACAACAATTGGACGATCTTTAGTTAGGAAAAGATTTCAAACTAATTTCCACCAGGCACTAAGCACTATTGAAATATATTATGTTAATACTTGGCCGGGCAACAGTGTGAGGCCCTTTACATACGTCAATTCAATGTAAAGAATCAAAGACGGAAAGGAACAAAAGAAGAAAAAAGAATAGGAGAAGAAAATTTGAAAGAAAAAAAAAAAAAGACAACCAACCCGATCAAAGGAGAATTGAAAGAAAAGCGTAAAAGAAGTTTGGGAGAAAGAAAGAAAAGATCCAACAACCCCGAACTAGAACTTCATCAAGATTGGTGTTTCTGTCGCATGTCTGCATGTCTCGTATTGATACAGTTTTTTTTGTGTGTGTTTTTTTGTTTTGTTCATTGTACGCGTTCCCTGACTCTGAATACATTATGATGACTTGTTAACAACGTACAACAAGCGTAATAATTGGTGTCTTTGAAGTCCACTTACACTGACTCTAAATGATGAATTGTCGGTTTGTTTCGCTTCGTTTCGTTTCGTGACATTCTACATTGTTATGCTGGGGTGGAAATCACTTATTTCTGGGGTTTTTTTAAGTAAGGCGACGAAATGCCAATGAAATATGAATTTACTAGGCCCTATAATTTATTATTTACCGATCATTATCGACGTTATACGCAAAATAGTGGAAATGCTTTAAGATATTTAAACAAAGTCAAAGGCGTTTTATTTTTGGAAAAAATAAGGCGACGAAATGCCATTGAAATAAGGATTTATATATTAATATGCCGATCTAAAGCCGAAGAGGCATCAAAGTTGAACGCAAAATTTCCTCAATTTCGATACTTCCAGAATAGCGAGTTAGACAAAAAGGTTAGAGGTGTCCAACTGCCAACTAATCTAACTAGCTGGTCCTATTTCCCCAATTTCCGTACTTCCCGAAAAAGTAAGGTCAAATTGTGTGTGTGTGTGTGTGTGTGTGGGGGGGGGGGGGGTGTCTAAATAACTTTGTCTTACTAGCCTGCCTCTCTCTCTCTCTTCTTTTTTTAAAAAACTTTTCGTTTTGACCCATTAAATAAAAGACCGCAGGCGAGTGTAATAATTAGGTCAACATATTATTTATTTGTCTTGTGGATTAGAAAGGGGGTTTGAAAGGCCAAAGGTCATCAGGTTTACAGTTAATAATTAACACCTATGGGTTAAAAGATAAGATACGATGCGATAAGGTCTACCTTGATTAATATTATTGTCCGTACGATAGATACTATAATATATCATTTTATCAAATTTTGACCAGCGGTTTTTGTTTTGTTTTTGTGTAACTTATCGTGTAGAGTGGGTGTCTGACCTATCGGGTTATCGTTCATCGTCCTATATGAATGGGTAAGCCATCGTATTGATTGTATTATTGATGTGTCTGAACACCCCCCCCCCCTCTCTCTATCTCTCTCTCTCTCTA